>MU128048.1:0-37195 GCA_014904975.1 Marasmius fiardii PR-910 | reverse complement strand
GTACTAACAGAAAACAACAAAGCCCTGAAGAGCATTTAAGCGAAACAGGCTAGGAGACTTTTCTTTACCAAAAGTCCCCTGTTGGCTTTGTTTTCACTTTACGCGGGCTATGCAACACCTTCGCTTCGCTCGGCGTTGCTTTTTCTCGCCCCCCCTAAATTGTTCTTTGAATTAAGTATCGGCCATAGTCTCTTTTATGCACAGGTCCTCGAAGCGGATGGAATGGTAGTGGACCGGGAACCTCGGGCTAGCAGCAAACCGATAAAATTACTGCTTTGCGCTCAAGGGTGTCCATTTGTGGTGTCCACTGTCTTGAATATGTGGCGCCAAGTGCTAAGCAAGTGGGTTTCTTCTAATCAATTGCTTCAGTAAAGTGTTGTTTAGAGACAAGTATATTGAGAAGAACCATGGACAACCTCGAGTTCCATACGTATGTATGTACGTGTAGCCTGACTAGAGTCGAAACATCAGGTGTGTACAGAGGGAGACTGCAGAAATAGAAAGTGATAGTTCCAACGTCAAAGTTAGAATCCTTGTTTATGGGTGAAGACTTTGGATCTGAGGTAGAGAAACCACATTAGTTCACGAGAGACCAAGGCAAAATGCGCCGATACGGGTGCTTTATCCTCTGACATACTAAACACGAGACTGGTCGTTGAGCAACCACTCCCAAACGATACCTGTAAACATGTAACACCGTGTTTATAACGTTTCTGAGGACTGCGTCTGTGTTGGTGCATTACGGTTGCCTGCCACTCCAGTAAGTATAAGGGCTGGGATTTGGACCATAACCCACCCACAGTTGAATTGACTTGCTCCAGTTCATACCCACAAATTCTGAGTATAACAACTTTGTCGTACATTTGTTTGACATTCATACAACATGTAAAATAGACGTACAGATTGTAGACTACAACGATGAAAATGCTATCGTTCAGGAAAACTCAAAAAAAAAAAAAAAAAAAAAAACGAGACCTAAGAGCTGCCCTCTGCACCGCCATTCTCTCCATCCACCTTGGCCTTCTTGGCCGATTGCAACGTAGGAGGTGCATCCTGACCTCGAATTCCAACATCCAGACCTCCATCCGGTTCAACAGCACGTTTCCTCTTCTCACCAACAGTCGGTGTTCCGTCTGAAGTAGCACCCTCCACAGCAGAACCGTTGGTACTAGCCTTCGCTTGACTTCCACCCTTCTGTTCACCACCTTTACGACCACCACCTCCCCTTCCACCACGTCCACCACCACCACGACCGCCTCTACCTCCACCACCTCGACCACTACCACCACGCGAATGACCACGACCACCACCTCTTCCACCCCTCCCTCCCGTACCTGAATGTTCTTCCGCCTGACGTAAAGCATATCTAGCCCCCGACTGAGCACGTCTGATCATAAACGCCTTTTCGTCTTCCTCAGGAATAACAGTCCAAGTGATCGCGTTCCCATTGATAGTTTTGACTGCTTCCTTCACTTTTTCGGTGTCTTCTTCTGAAAGGGTAGCGTGGAAACCGACTAGACCGTGATTGTCTCCGCGGTTGTATTCGATATAGGGAGATTTGTTGTCAAAGACTTCGCGGATGGGGTTCTGTACGAGATGCGGGTGGTTGGTCAGCTTTCAAGATCATGACTCGGAATTTGTGGAAAAGAAGGGTAGAGTTGGGAAGGTGCAGCAAAAGAATAAAGACAAACCCGTACCTTGATATCATTCCACGAAAAGTTCTCCCCAACGCCCTCAAACTTCAACGTCGACCCTTTCACAAAAGGAATCTCTTCCTCTTTGACGGTTCCATTCCCGTGGTTATCCTTCGTTATGAACAGCTTCTTTCCGAAATATTCCATGTAGACCTCTCGTTTTTTACCGTCTTTATCGACGATAGGTGCGTCGTCGGGAAGGAGACCTCCGTCTTTTTTGGGGATGGCGAACGCGTTGAAGCCTTTTCGGGAGTTGAAGTTGTCTCGTCTTCGGTCGGCCGCTTTTCCTGTTAGACCTTTTTCTTTTATTTTCATTTCGCAGTAGGCTTCCCTGGGTCAAACGGTTAACAGTCAGCTCAGAGGTGAAGGAAGCGGTTTGACGAAGAAAAGATGGCGAAAGAACGAAACGGGGAGGAGGAAAAAGGAAGTACGAACTTGGTCATGATAAGAAGCTCTTTTCCGTCAAAGGTGGGTTTTGGATCTGCGTTCAAGAACGCGTCGACACCACTTGGTTCGGTGAATTCCACGAATACGGAGTTCTGATCCGGGAAGTGGGAGAGGATGACTTTAAGTAAGAAACGCTTTGGCAGTACGGAGGGGAACCGCACCTTGAACTTTTTCTCTTCATCTCTTCTCATCCGCACCTCGTTCGTGCTGGCGTAGCCTTGGAAAAAGTCTTCCAAGCGTTCCTGTAATTTTTCGTCTTCGTCTGGGAAACCTTTCTAATGAAAGGAAAAGTCAGAGAGGGAAATGATTCGTGAACGAGCAAGGAATGACTCACAGCGTATACGCTTCTCGCAAACTGGCCTTGGGGCTCCTTAACCTCATTCTTCCGCCGTATTTTCTTTCCACTCTCGTCAACTTGGAGGTATTCGCTGCTTCGTAACGCTTCTGCAACCCAATTTATGCCGAACGTTGAGAATTGACGCATGCGCTTGAAGCCGGCGATGGTGTCTAGAGGTACCCAATGTTCTGGGTCTTTCGAGTGTAGCGACCACATGAACCTGTAAAGAGAGTGGTGGAAGATCATGAGCAGGCGTTTCGAGGGGTATTTTGAGGATTTTTTCTTTCTTTCACGTACTTGTCGTAAGGAAGGTTGGAATCCGCAAAGTAAAACTCGACTGTACTACCGAGGTCAATTGATAAGCCGGTAAAGGAGACAGAAAAAGAGCTTGACTTACCCTGTCTAACAGCCCTTTTCCGTTTATTCTTCTCTTCGTCGTCGTCCATCTCGACGTCAACACCCTGCGTCGTGGTTGTCGCTGCTGCTACTTCACTGGTCTTGTCGTCTTGTGATGCAAGAGGGCTTTCTGTAGGCGTCACTTCTGACATGTTTTTTAGAGATCGAGAGATCGAGATAAGATAGTGAAGAGGGAAAGGCTGGCAGCAGCGATGGAGGAGGGAGAAGTGAAAGGGTGTCGTGGGCGTGAAAAGAAAATTACGCACTCCGGATATCCGGGTGCGCACGTGAGAGGCCGAGCTGCCGACAGCACAGCCACGCCGACTTTCCGTTTTCCGGTGCTTTGCCTCGTTCGTTTCTCATCGTTTAACGTTTAACTTCCAGCTGGACAATAATGAAACCCGAAGGCAGTGAAACAGTAAGACAGAACAAGGTTCAAGTTTCAAACTTTACTGTTCCGCTCTCTTTGGATGTCGGATAGGGCCGAGTTTCAAGAATCCTCGGTGCAATTCTACCAGAGCCACCGGTCTAACGTTATAACATTTCTGCAAGGACAACGATCATAGACTCAAGCTTTTTTTGATATAGACTTCCGGTTAATGCCTATAAGCTCTATACGGTTCTACTAAATCACATCCGGATATTCGTAACCTGGTCCATTTGGCGAGGTCTTCAAACTATACCACACTCTCCCTCCCAGCGTTTCTGATGTCTAGTAAGATCCGATCGCGATCCAAATCCGCGTGAACATGCCGAACACTTGTACGATCGAATACCCTGATGTGACCGCTTATGATCTGAAATGCAAAAGTATAAAAACTCTTGATTGCGAACAAAAAAAAAGGGAGGAACCGGGACTCACAGTTATAACTCTGTTTAGCTGTAAATCCTCTGGACCTACATCCCGGGAATAGATTGGGTCACGTTTTCGCTTTGAAAGAGCAACAAGAGTTAAAGCTTGCGAGCCAACTTGTTCTTGGGTCGCTGGAGGGTTACTAGGTGGAGTCGGAGAGCGTTTGAAGATCGAAGGAGATGATGGCATAGTAAGAGACTGCCAAGAGTCCCAGAGGGAACTCCAGTTTTGGGCGTGGGTCAGACATAGGAACATGTGGATGCTGGTCGTGTTGCGTGAGGTAAGGGGAACAATTTTTGGAATCGACATTGGGAACTTTCTGGTAGGGGAGCGTACTTGAAGACATAATATTCGAGTCGGAAGTGGAAGTCGGGGACTGAAGGGAGGTCGGGATTATGTATCGAGTGTGAGCTGGTGCCAATCTAAAGAGGTCACAGTAAGTACTGGGCAAGCCATCAGCTAGTAACAAGGAAAAGTACCAAAATAAGCCTGATTTTGCTGACTGTGGTTCTGACGGCGTGGGCGTCGTGCAGAAGATGTCGCTGTAGGGGATGATGAACGTAGCCGTAGCGCGTGCAGAATGAAGGAGTCGCTCAAGAGTGGCTTACAGATAAGTTTATGATGGAGCCATGTATTTATACTAAGTCGAGAGCAAGCACTGCGCGCGACTATTATTATTGATCAATGTCGCAGACAAGTAACCCCCCGAGCATAAGAGACTTCGTATATCAGCCCTCTGAGGGAATTGTGAGGCCTTTCGACCCTTGAAAGGGATGGGACGCTTCCGCATCAGGAGCGCATAGCATAGAATTGAGAACTCCGTCATTGACCTGACTTGGAAGTCTGAATCGAGTCAGACTCGCTTGGCAAAAGCGGAATTCTCAGCCGTCCTTAATTGTGACTCGTGAGATGCCTAGGTAGATGGCGAAGCTGATTGTACTTCGGCACAGGCGATATCTGAGCCGGTATTCTGCCTGATATGGGAAATTTCAGTGCTTTACTCTCGAGCAGAATGTTTCGTGGGTTTCCAGTGTGCCTACGTCGCCCCTTCCTCCTTATCTCTCTTACGTTCGTTCTATTGGGCCTCTGACCTTCAAAAGTTGATCGTTGAACAACAGACTCGTAAGCACGTTGCCGAATGCTCAAACCGCCGGAAACAAACAGAAGTAAATTAAGGAAATGTACACGTCTGGGAGCTATTTCTTGGAGCCGTTATTGGAAAGTCGTTCCGAGAGCAGCACGTAGGAAGCTGTGGAAGAACGCGGCATATGAGAAAGCTTCGATGGACCGGACTTGGCTAACTTCAATGAAAGTGGGTTTTTCGTATGCTTCAGCTGTGTCTTTATGCGGGTCCTGTGGTTTGGAGTTTCTATGAGAGGAGCAATCGGGACGACTATGTATCCTTATCTGCCGCCCTGGTCTAACACATAATATGGACGATAAGTTCTCAATCAAGATTTTGTAGATAAACACCATCCTAAGTGTCAAGTGATGTCCAGGACTGCTCAGGCTCAAAGAAGATAAAAGATACCTCTGAAAATCCAAACAGACCGAGTACGACAATCAATGAAGCAATTAAATTTGAATTATCATCAGTTTGAGACTTGCCATGAAAGCAGCAAGACACGGGGAGTACCTCGCCTTCACCATTACTCCAGAATTTTCTCGAAGCTTTTACAATTTTCTTAACTAATAAGTTACAGTAGTATATTTTACATACAATGTAGAGTCAAAAACCTGAAAATGAACAAACGGCTCACTCATCAGTTTGCCATTATTCAATTCAACCTTACCGTTTAATGACATCCCAAACCTCCCTGATCTTCACCATCCTCAACCCCGAAAGTCCATCAAAACCGTCTCTCTTCGAGATCTCGGTCTACGTTCCGAGTGGAATGTTCCTAAAGTCATTTTCCCCGACCGGTAAACCCCTCGCACTCCGTAACGCCTTCACGCGCTCCACAACCCTCTCTTTCCAAGCCGGAACGATATCGACAAACTTCCAATGACCGTTATCATACAACCGACCGTCGACAATACCATTATGAACGAATTTAATAAAGTTAAATCCCACGGAGGACGTCACAAGAGCAGAACGATCTCGACCAGTGGTAGTACTGAGATGTTTGATTACGGCTTTGACAAGCGCGAGTTGGTCGTGGTGTTCTGAATCGACCAGGGTCGATGCGATTCTCCACCCTTCTTCGTAGAATGTGAGGAATCGGAGTCCGAGCTGTTGTTTTTCAGAGATGGAGACGTTCCCGGGCGGTTGTTCTACCGGAGGTGGAGCAATCAAAAGTTGCTCGACTTGATGAAACGGAACGACGAATGGGATATTGGATAATTTTGGGATCTTTAGAGCGTACAGTTGTTCGGTCAAGTTGTAGAGGGAATCCCAGTCTTTGTTTCCCGGTAGGTCCCACGAGTACTGGTAGAACAATAGCTGAGTGAGTAATGGAGAGCCGATCGGCGGGTGTGCGTCTCCCGTGTGTGGATCTAATCCGGCCTCCCGACGCTCAGAAGAAAAGTAAGGCGGTGGTGTCTCGGACGCGATTTTTAGGTCATCGGGAGAAAGAGTCTGCCATGTAGGAAGTTTCCACTGGTCAAGTGAGGTTTTGGCGACGAGGGGAACGAGGTGTGGAGGAAGGGTACCTAGGATGTTTTGAACGTGTCTGGCCAGGGCAGGAATTTCTGTGAAGGTTTTTACGATCCATCGCAGTCCTTGTAGCTCATATACGGGGGGAGCGGGTATGTCAGGGTGGATATCATCGAAGGAGCGAATTATGTATAGGTCGAGTGAAGGCCAGTCAGAGAGACGTAGGAGGTTCTGGTCGAGCGTGTCTTGGAACGTACCGAAACCGTACCGTCCTGATAATAACGAGTAGAGCATGTGTTTCACAAATGAAGTGCGGAGAAGAAAGCGGCTTAGAGTGAATATGATTGATGCTTGGGGAGACTTGTATGGACAGACGAACTGAACAGGGGAAAGTTTTTCGAGAATGTTCGCGTTGGGATTTTGCTTGACTATAGATATAGCGCACTGAAAAAGAGCTGCTGCTGGCATAACAGCCGTTACGATGTAGAAGCTGACCGTGAGGCCTACAGCAGCCATGCTAAGGACAAATGGAACTATATGCCGTGCGTTTAGGAGCAGCAAAAGGCCAGCGAAAAATAATATCAGTGAGATTTGAAGCAGCAGAGGTAGTGCTGCCAAGATGGATGGAATGTGCCACTTCCGAAGACTCTCCCTACGAGCCCAAAGAAGTGCGACAGATTCTGCATGACTGCAAGATTCTACGTCCCGTCGATGTTCTCGAATCCATTGTTTGCACAGTAGTCCAAAGAGGGCTGATGATAAAGATATGATGAGGCTCAGCGACCATAAAGTATTTATGGCCACGTCTGTAGTAGTTGGTTTAGGTTGTGGGGGTACTAAGGAGTTTCCCTCGATGAGATTCTTGAGAATGGTTGCTGTAGTTTCCGCAGGATCCTCTTCCAGAGATTTAAGTTGTTCAACCATAAGTCCAGTCACAACAGCTGAAAATAAAGCAGCCTTTTGGAATCAGCTATAGTAACAGAAAATCTTGACGACTTACGAAGACCAGTAGGGTATCGACCTCACTGCTCCATCCTGCGCCCTCGTTATCGTTGATCCTCTTGAGGTCCTGTGCCATCGTTTCTAAGGAATCTTTTTCAACTAAAATTGAGCGCGGACTGGGGAAGGGAGATTTAAAGTAGACATTACCATGGTTAGGTATCCGTGTCATGCTTGGGGGGTGGGCTAAAGACCAGCGAAAGTTACATTCGGGGCCTGACAGTGAGCGGTGATGAACAAAACGCGTTCTCACGTAAACGGCATTATGTAACTTTCCCATTTACCATGCATGATGTACTCGTTGACTGATTGACGGCTAGGCTATGCTCTACCACGACCTCCCTGTATTTGGAACCGAGGAAAAAGACAGCTTGGTCTATTCACGTCTCCTCCTCCAGTGTGGTCGCGGTTATCCCCTATGGAATCCGCAACCCTCTGAGAACCTCAGCGATGAGGAGCAAATTAAAGGAATCCAGATTGGCGATGTAGGAGTTTTGACCGAAGACGGCGCGTTAGATGCTTTCCTGAACATAGGCCTCTCTAATGAATCACTAGCTTTCAACGCGCGAAGGGCTGTTCCCAGCACAATCTACGGTATCGAAATATCAACACTAGAACCTCGCCCTCTCGTACATGGCGAACATTTTCCGGGTGTCGTTTTTACGCCAACGGAACGACAGCCTCCCCCTCAATTTGAACGCTCGACTCCTCCTGGTATCAGAGTTCAGGTTCATTTCCGTGGAAGCGGAGAGAAAAGCGCTGCCCTGAGCATCTTCCCAGACACTCGGACTCTAGTTCAAGAGTGTTCACCCGCAGGAACATCGAACCTCCGAGATCATGCATCCAGAAATCATCGTCGTTGGTTCGAATTCGTGCGACGAACACCCCATTACACCACCGTAAGGTCGCTGTTTCTCGTTACTGGCTTTACCAAGTCGCAGTCTTGGGCAAAGGCCTTGATGAGGAAATCCAAGGACACCGTGCAGTGTTCGGTTACGTTCACAAAAACAGATGGTCAGGATGATTCACTGGAAGTTCACACTTCCCCCACCGATCCTTCAGATTCATTTTCGCGAAGGCGATCTCAGGGAAACTCTACCGACCCGAATCATGCGTTGTTTGTCAAAGGATTTTTAATTACTGCCCGGTCAAGACTTTCATTTGGGCTCGGCGGGGTAGATTTCTTGGACACATTACATAGCATAGACGCTTTTGGGAAACTCTTCAAGGACGGCGGTCCATTTCTGGAGGGGAAGTCAGGGAATACTCGCATCGGCGGGGGCGGTCTACACGTTAAGAGTGCGAACTTTTTGGGTAGGTTCAAAGGCCCGAAGACGAAGGTAAGTTCTTCTCTGATACTGGCGAAAAGATCGGCTTCCTACTATTGCTACTGTCTCCCAGAGCTTCAACCCGCTAGCTGTCGTTAACGAGTTCATCTTGCGCACCGTAAGGACCAGTTCTTTAACGCTTGTTTTTCTCTCACTCCTCTCCCTGGTTTTCAGCGTCCCGATATTGAGGCCGCCATCACTCATGATGACGACCTTCACTATCTTTTTACGGACCCTCAGCTCACCAAGCTACTCGCGCTTTGTACAGAGGGAGAGTTCATTCGCGTGTTGTCATCAAAGTATAACGTTTCGGTGTCAAACGGTGGGAGAATTTACGCCTCAACTTGCCGTTCTGAATTATTGAAGGGTTTTAAGGCTGTGGTTTTCTAGAACGTCGATCAGAAACGCCTCAGGCTGATGCACTGCCCGCTGTTAGTCACTGCTTCCACAGGCGTACTAACAGCGCTGCCACTGCGCCGTGAAGGTAAGCATTCCCACAAAGTTTTTTTTTATTTACTGCGCACTTTTCTCAGCAGAACACAGAACAGGAAGTTAGGGACCCAAGGCCTCTGGATCGGCCATCTTGCTTGCATATTCTTTTAAATTTGGACGGGGATGATTGAGTAATTGACTTTGCCTCACACGTTGTCAAATTTAAATTTTGATCTACGATCCGAGGGAAGGAAATTTGCCTGGGTTAATCAAAAACGTGAACAGGGAGAGTATTTATATGCATTCTTTCAGGTGCTTCTGGTACCCGTGCTCCGACGGAACCGTCATTTCTTCCGATTCACGTCAAAGGGCACTCCAATGGTCACTGATCCTGAAGATACTCGTACTTCCCTCCGAGACATCCATAGTAGGCACACCGTAACGAATATCCAAAATGTATACGGTGCTCCAAAGATCACGCTGGTTGGAAAGGATATGACAACAAATATCGATGCAATCTACGGCTCCCCAGATGTGCTTATAATCGAGGAGCCACCCGATGTCGCTCAGGTAAGAATCCGTTTATAAAAAGTACCTTTTGGTTGGGTACTTACCTGAAAAGAGTTCGTTAGAAACTTCATGGGACCACTGTCGAACAATCCTGGGAGAAAGTTGCGGAGGAGGTGAGCAGACGTGATGAGGGAAAGATCAAGACGTGGAAAAGTGAGATTGATATGTTGGTTGTCGTGGTGCGTCACTTTATCGCGTTTGTGAAGATAACTATCGATCTGATAACCAGTACAGGCCGGGATATCATCCATATTTTTCGCGTTGTTCACGCTCGAATCGTCTCGATGGCTGTCGGCAGATCCTCAAGCGACAAGTGCTGCACTTCTCACCCAAATTTCTCAGCAACTCGCAACTATAAATCAGGCTGCATCCCCTTCACTGAATCCCCTTACTCCTTTTCACGCGCCTCGATCCGCGGTAGCCATCAATTCTCTGTGGTTCCTAAGCCTGATTCTGTCCATTGCTAGCATTGTCGTCGGGTTATTATGCAAACAATGGCTTGATGAACATTTTCAATATACCCATACCCGCACGCCTTTGGAAGCCCTTGCCCTTCGCCGTCTCCGTCAAGCGAGTCTTGACCATTGGGGGGTTCCTACAATCATATCTCAGCTTCCTATACTCCTCGAGTTCGCCTTCCTTTCTTTTTTCGCTGGCCTGTTGGTCGTATTTTGGTTACGAAGCGTGGTATTGTTTATCATCGGTCTGATCGTCATTGGAATCATCTTCATTTTCTATTCAGCCACTACACTACTTCCGTCTATTCAAATTGTCAACCATTCGCTCAAACCTAGGCCTTCCAGTGACAATCCAGCCACCATCATCACTCACCTTTCGTCCCTTCGATCTGTATGTCCCTATAAAACCCCACAAGCGAGGGCTGCCTTCGCAATCATGCGTTCGATCCTTGGAACTTCATTCATGAAGCAGATTCTATATCGGTTTTCCGGAACGCCGAGCTTTGGAATGTTCCAGGACAACTTGGACTATCATATCCGCACCGTCCCGGATTGGCCTTCGCTCGATCTAGCTGTGATACGCACATTTGAAGGAATCGAAAATGCTCCCTCGTTTTACGAGATATCGGGTCTGCAATGGCTGTTGAAGACGTTTCGTGACACGTCGTCAATGGTTCCGCATCTCACGAATATCGTGAATTCTCTGCCACCGCCCCTGGGATCTCTGGTGACGGGTATCGCTCTAGATGACCTGAAAATTACGGTCTGGAAGAAGCTGGAACGAGGAGATGTCGAGACGGCGATCAGGGACCCCCTCGGTTACTTTGCAAAGGAGCGTTCGAACGCGGGGCTTGATACCCATTCGATGCGTCAGCTGGGACATGTCCCTCATTCACTCCTTATCACTCAACTTCTGTACTATCTGTCTGCATGGGGGAATGACCATATCAATTGGAAGTCCCGACTGGAGATGACAGAGGTTCTCTATAATACGACGATCCCACTACAAACCAAGATGCCTTTTGTGGTGCCTTTCTACGAACTTGAAAAGCTTTGGTGTATAACCAAACCGGATGAGCCTAACCAAGGGGATGCAAGCGGCTCGTCTGAACGAGTTTACGAGAAAGGGATAGCACTCGGATTTCTGCACTTCTACCGATTGGGCTGGGCGACAGCTTCCGAGTTGGATTCTGGTCCTCACGATAAACTTGCGTTGGTGAAGGCTCTTACGAATCATATCATTTCACGCGAATTTAAACATTCGTCCTCGATGTTACTCACGTCTAGTGAGGCGCTAGGCTTCTTGCAGTATATCGACGGCGAAATCAGAGAGGAGGGGTTGAGCGAAAACGGAGATTGGAGGTTCGCCAATATCATACCAGAGTGGCGGAGAGCTTTGGCGTTGGTGGAAATGATACAGGACGAGGATGATAAGAGAATCGTTCCACTTAGACCTGGTCACACATCCGAGGTTAAAGGACCGGTGAGCGGTGGTTTACCATCGTCAGCAGTGGACTCGAACCGCCGTCCGACTTCACGTTTAATTGAACCCGTTCAAGTGCCTGCACCCCTCCCCATTACACCCCTCCCCGATTATTCTTCTGATTCACGTCCGCCAGAGAACTACGAACCTATCACTCCGTATCCGTCAACGGCCCCAGAACCTCAAGGGGAGAAACGAGATACCGGAGGAGAATCAGAAGTTCAAACCTCTTCGGAGGTCCAGTACCCGTTGCGGGAGTTAAAAATTGACACTCAAACGTTGACCCACTCCATCACCAGGAGCGTCAGACCCAAGTCCGAGTCAAAACCTCTACCGTCCCCCTCTAAGCCTCCTGGCTATCAGCTTCCTCTTCTTCCTGCTCCACATGGTGAAAAATCACCTCATGACTTGAAAATAGAATCCCAAGCGCCGCCTTACCCTGCCCCTCCGATCATTTCTTCCCCCTTCCTTGCCCCACGCGGTGAAAGACCACATGGTGCGCCGAAAACGGAATCTCCAATTCGTGAAGCCTACGGGAAACTGCGAAGTGAGAAGATGCGTTCGCAATCATCATTTACAACGTCTCCCGAGGAGACCACGCTTTCTTCCGTACCCGAAGTCGGGAGAGTGCTCGAACGGGAACCTTCCAGACTGGGTGTTTCGAGTGATGTGTCAGAGTCTGGAGTTTCCCTTGGTGAGGAAGGGAGAGCGGTGGATGTTCCTTCAGCATCTCCTTGACACTCACTACGCAACCAATTCATGCCGTATTTTCTTTTTTTTTTTTTTGGTCTACATGTATGAAAATTGTGGATAACCGTACAGTATAAAAAAGCAAAATCATCTCACCTGATAGGATGTAAAGACCCTTACTCAACTCTATCTAATGCTATCCATCCAGGAGGTAGACACATTCCTTCGTGAACACCAAGTTGAAGGCAAACGTGAAGAATCTTCAGATTCATTTTACACATTTGGTGCATATGCAGGGTTTACAAACGTCATCACGTAAGAATCCACAGATTCGTCCAAATTACATCGTTTCGTTTCATCAAACACCAAGTATCTCTCCGACGACACTCTTAAACGTTCCATTAGGATCAAATTGCTGACGAATTTGCGCAAACGTGGCCAAACTCTGTTTGTCGTAGTTAGTTAAATCAATCCACAGTAGGGGCGAGTAAAAAAAAAATCGATGTTTTTTAGCTCACCTGTTCATCGATATTCTTCTTCGATTGTTGGAACACCGAACGGGTGTTTTTCGTCCAGTGAGGTCTGACAGGGAACTAGTAAAAAGGTGAGGTCTTTCGTTTGGGACAAAAAACACAGGCTGTAGACGGAAGAAAAGACCGTACCTCGTTGATCAACGTAGTAGCCAATTTATCGTACCTGTCCGGTTGGGGTTACAATTCCCGAATGAAACGAAGATGGAATAAAAAAAAAAACGTACCATTCTTCGTTATACCGACGGCCCCCACCAGTCGAAGGTAGCGGTGTAGGGAAATCAAACATCATCGCTCCCTGTAGTCGGAGAATCAGCCCGAGTTGAGCATGAGGAAGAAAACGGAAAACGAAAAAAGAAAAGCAAGACAACCTTTGACCAATCGCCCTTGACGGTCCCCTGCCTCTCCGTCGTTTGTCCCAAAAGACTATCAAAAGGTTTCCCAAACTAACCATTCCGACAACAAGTCAACTTCAATTCTACACCTCGGAATAATAAACGCTTCTTTACCTTGATGTTAATCCCACTAAAAAGTCAACAAAACCGTCAAAGAATTGTAGGAATGAAAAATATTTGCACTTACGAACGATAAGTAGTCGTAACAGGCTTCCCATCCTTCGCAGCCTCATCAAACAACTCTCTGACCCTCTTCAACAATGCATTGGCCTGTGTCAGCGGAACAGCCAACTCTAATGTCTTTCCGTGTAATCCATAATCCCATTCGGTCTTGGTGTTGGGGTATAGACCACCGATGAGAACGTCATAGGCATATCCGTATACAGGCCATGAGAAAAGAGGGAGGTCGGAAGGCTCGTCTAAAGGGGACAAAACAGAGGAGGTAAGTGAACAGAGAGAGGGATAGTAGAGAGGAAGTGTACCGTGAAAGTTTGGAGCTGACCAAAGACCGAAAAAGATACCTTCCGTGATAAAGTTTTGCGCGCTAAAGTTTTGACCGGTGTTGAACATGCTTTGGGCAAGACTTGCCTCGATGGAAGAGATCGAGAACGTTGACTATGATAGAAAATCAGTTGACAGGATCAGAACACGATGGGGTTATGCACTTACTTGGAACGCGCTTCCGCGGGTATCGATGTCGACTGGATTGTAAGTCCTCAAATGGAACTTTTTCTGACCTGATAGATCGACCAAATGTCAATCTTCGCCCTTTATCCAGCGATATTCAGTTAACGTACCGGGCCACCACTAGAGAAATCAACACTCAGCAAACGCCTTCCCCGAGAAAAGTTGTAAATCTTGAAAAAGAGGGAACCCACCCAATAGTTGGCAGTAACATAAGGCGAAATCGCCGCATAGAGATCCCCATTCAAAACATCATCCTCATCCACAATCGTCTGGTTCGCATAAACCTTGTAATCCGACAACACAGCAAACTTGACTCGGACGATAATACCCAATAGACCTAGAGAGGTCGTAGCGGCATTCCAAGTTTCGTTTGTCGGATCACGTTCGAGGTGGATGAGTTCACCTTTGAAAGGTTCCAGGACGGTCAGAGAGAGAGAAAAACAAGAGAGAAAGACGAGGGGAAGAAGGTGTGGCTTTACCTTTACCGTTGACGATATCCATCGCTAAAGCAGCAGCAGATACTTGAGAATCTTCTCGAAGGGAAGATCGGTGTGCGCCCATTGCGATAGCGCCAGCTGAAGAAAGAAGATGAAGAGGGAACCGTCAATTGATGAGATCTATCTGTGCCGCGTACCGATGGTAATGTTCCAGTTCACTGCCGGAACGAAAATCTATAAGAACCTTCAACAAACCTGAACGGTATGGATGTACATACCAAGGGTATAACCTAACGCAGCTCCCCTATCATGAAGCCATTCCGCTCTAGAAAAGTGGCCAAGTTACAACGAGACAGTCGCAAAAAAAAAAAAAGATGTGTTTACTCACACTTGAGGAAAAGTAGCACCAGCTTCAAAAGTCACGCTCCCTACACCATTCGTGAGCGTAAGATCCGAGATCGCATTGACCGCGTCAGTCTTGATGATGATCGTTTTTGGGTCGTCGGAGCACATTGTATCGTCTAGAGGTTTCAAAGGTTGGAAATCGCTCGCTTTGCAGCTCTTCGAGAGATAATAAAAAGAGCTTACACCACATATGTCCGTTCTATCACGTTGAAAAGAATCTTTAGAATGGAGGGTTTAGGAAAGCAGAAAACGAGAAACGAACACCGCTAGCTCTGACAGGTATCCCTTGATCACTTGCATTCTTTACGATCTGTTGAATCTCTTCCACTGTTGAAGGGCGATATACTTTCGCTACGGCGTTACATGCTGGAAAACCTGGTCCATCAAAGGTGTAATACGGTTCTGTAAACCACAGGGATTAAGGCAACCACGAAGGAGGGGAAAAGAAGAAAACTCCGAACCTGCAGCTCCAACTCTCGAAACTGAGCCCAAAAAAGCCGTAGCGAGGAGACTAAGGCTGAAAGCGACGAGCATCACGACGAAAAGACCGAAAGCTCGACAAGGAAGAAAAGTGCGTGGGTCCTTCCTCTTCTGGTTTATGTACCACCCTGTACTAGCACTGTCACCACGGCCCTTTTCGAGAGGATCTTCGACCATGCTGTCTCTCAAGATTTCCTGATGGCATGTGAATTAGTTTTCTTCAAATATTCGGATTTTTTCTTTATTGAATAGGCAAGCACTCGGGACTAAGGGTGGTTCGTGATCAAACTCCTTGGGAGGGAAGCTCAGGACTGTCGCATTTTTTCGTGGTTGGCTGGTGAACTTAGCAGTGGATTGTCGACGAGAGACTTACGTTTTTGAACCGTTTCATTCCCGTGCTCTGACTGAAAGAGCGAGGCTGAGGCTCAGAGGTAAAGAAGTGCGATAGTTGAGCGGGATGATTAGGGTAGGAAGAAAGAAGTCGAGATGTCATCACCGCGGTCCAGTGCTACCGTACATGTGACGATAATGTGACGAAATAACCATGCGGCTCACGAACTGAATCATGAGAAAATAAAGAATCCATTGGCTGCAAACACGAAGGAAAAAAAAAAAACTAAGAGAAACAGTGTAAATAGCGTATAGTCCCGACAGAGGTCTAGGTCCAAGTATCGAACATGGGTGTAGGGTATGTAATAACCGAATCATCTTCCTTCAGACATTTGTGCGAGGTAATCAGAGAGCTGGAAAATCAATGAGAAATTGTATTCAAAAAACAACGCAAGAACAACACACCTTCAAAGCACCGCTTCTTATACTGTCAGCCGCATTCTGCACATCAGGATTAGCTAAAACTCTCGAAAGAGCATCCCTCGCAGCCGACTCTAAACCGGCCAAGCTTCCATCACCCAACAACGCATCTCCTCTCGCACGCATAGCCAACTCTTCGTCTTCGTCTCGCCCGAAATATTGACTAGAGGAGATCGAGGAGGCACCCTGGAAGGACTGTAACCGCGTCTGTGCCTCGGCTGTAGCCTGAGGATCGTACGAGCCCCTTCCAAAGTACATGTCGGACGAGATTCCTTTCTGGTTCCCGAATTTGTCTCGTGCCGTCGTTGGCGAATCGTCCGGGATGCTATCAGGGCAAACAGCAATCAGCCAACGAAAGAGAAGGGTTTGAAGTTAACGAACGTACCTAGCCTTCGAAGAAGATGCGGCTGTAGCGGTAGCAGCAGCAGCAGCCCCAGCCCCCGGAATAGCACCAAACCCAAACCTCGGGAACGGTGCAGCCGTTACCCCACCACCACCAGCAGCCTTCTGACCATTCGTGGTAGAAGCAGCAGTGGTGGAGCCAGCCTTCGACCCAATCTCCAGCGCCTTCAACTTCGCCTCTACTTCCTTCCTAGCCTTCTCTTCTTCTTCCTCTCTCTGCCTATCATACCCCAGCTGCCGAATCCTCTCTTCCTCTTCCTTCGCCTTCCTCTCCGCCTCCTCGAAATCAATAGGTTTAGCGACTTTGGCTGCTCCTAAGCCCAGCTTGGACTTCTTCGCTCCGGTAGTAGAAGAGCTAGCAGCACTTCCGGAAGCAGCGAGACGAGACGCTCCTCCAAGTTTCGCAGCACGAGCTGCAGCCGAAGACGTAGTCGTACGAGGTACAGACGTCGTACTGGCCGGAGGAGGAGATGAGGCGGTAGTTGTCGTTGGGGGAGCGGCAGGTGAAGGTGTACGACCGACTATGGGTGGTGTCGAGATTCGAGGTGTCGATGGTTGCGATGGTTTGGGCGTGGAAGGTTTTGACCAAGTTTCGAAAAAGTCTTCTTCTTGTTCGTTGGGCGAGGTGGATGGAGCTGCTGCTGCACCTTCGACGAAGATTCCGTTGGGGTACCTACAAGCGGTTCGCTCGTGGAATCAGCATGTTGGGACGACAAATAAAAGGGAAGAAACATACTTTGTAGCGTCTTCCCGAACTCGTTTCGCCAACTCTTCCTTGTACAGCTCAGCAACCCGACTACTGTACTTCTTTTTCGTGTCCGTATCATTCAGCAGCGACGATCCCCCATGTTTCATGAAGAAATCTGTGGCTGACTGGTTTCCTCCGACTTTCATGTTCCGTAGTTGAGCGAGTTGCCAAGAATCTAGATTTGTTGATCTAGCCGAACAGTCAAAAGCCTCGAAAAAAAAACGGAAAAAGGACTGCCGCGACTTACCTGACGAAAGAGATATGCACGCCCATATTCCGATGGTTACTCGAGCAGTCTAGACATATGTAAACGCCAAACGTTACGCTCGACCACGTCGGATTTCGTGCGTTACAGTCAAAGCAAGCCTTATCGAGAATTTTATAACCTATCGGTCAGTAACCAGCAAAGGAACGACGAAAAGCGAGAATTACCTTGTTTCCTTTCTGCGATTTGAGGACTTTAAAGACTGCCTCAGTTTCTTGCTTGGTAGGTTCCGCCATTTTGGATTGGGTGGGATGCTGGGAGTAGCGGTGGAAAAAAAAAGTTGAGGGTCAAAGCCGTCTGGGCGTGGACGTGTCCATCAATGCGTCACGAGGTACAAGCACAGCCACGGGCCGAAAACCCGATAAGTTAACGCCGACGGGAGGCGGGCTTGCTTTCCTTTTCACCATCACTGCCCATGGCCAAGGTTCGAGAGAGGGTTAACCTCTATCATGTCTGCGCTACTCATTCTACGGCTCTCTTTGACAGCAAAAGATTTTAACTTTCCAAAAACAACTTAGGGACGTCGTATAGTACGCGAAGTTGGGATAGAAGGGAGGCAGAGTCAAGCTTTCAGCGGTTAGCATAGGGAGGTTGCAGACTGGGCTAGTTACTCCCACTCTTCATTATCCTTCGTTCCGAGCTATGCTATGAAAAAGACGACGAAGATCAGCGCAGACGGACGTAAACTCAGATCGGAACATTCTCGTTGAGTTGAAACTCCTCGACGAGTGGCGTACGCTTCAACACATTAAAGGACACGGGTATAGCAAATTTCTCTGTAATATCTTCAACAGTGCGTAAGTCCAATCTCAAACGCTACTATGTTCCGAAAAGAGCCAAGTCTTTTCGCACTTCAGCCATTAGAGTTTGCGGTACCCTCTACAACGACCACCGTACTTTCATTATCGCTCTAATTCCGTCTGCTGGCACTTCCAACCCTCCTCAGTCTCGAACTCCTTGCAGTTTCCGCCGGATCGGTTGAGATTTGGCTTCGACCAACGTATATCAAGACGCTCCAGCCATCGGGGTGATCGTTTACATCCTAACATAAATCATCTCCGAAACGGCGACCGCAGCAGGCATAACAGGTAGTTGCAGCTGTCGTGATGTGGGAGACGGCGGACAGTGAGTTAACCTCCCCTCTTCAAGTCCTTTCATGAATCATCGTTGATGATCTCGATATAGATGGGACGGCAAGCCCGTGCTCGCCAATACCTTCATCTCTCTCTCCCTAATCGGAATTTCTCATCGACGAGCAATTCGAATGATCCTCCCAAAGTGCCTTTGACATCCTGGCCGCACTTGTCGGGTATGTCGGCGTCGAAGGGGAGCCGGGCTAAGATATGGGGCTCGGATTAGATGAATGGTGAAAAAAGGTTTTGATCCTCCCGTATTCTTCCCTTTTTAAATTTGCTCTCCAGTGACTCTCCATCTAGTCAAACTCTTTGCCTACCGCTCCACCAGTCCTAGCCCAATACGATCCAGCTTTCCCGAATCGCATTCCCCCTTCTCTCTTCCCACTCGTTTGGTGAGGACAGCTCCACTTGTTAGCATCTTTGACGGGTAGATGTCGGAACAGCAGTCGCTGAACTTTTAAGATTCATGGGTCGGCATGTACTCCGACGACCGTGCTCGGATTGAGACGGCGGTGCTCCATTGGCGAGCGGGGTCAAATCTATCACAATACTCTTATCGAGTTGGAATCTCCAGGTGATCTTCATTTACCCCTTGCCATTACTTTTGGACCTTGACTATCTGGGATTTTTTCTTTTGGATCTACCATTTTTGAAGTATGGGTAGGGCCCTCCCTAATGGGAGGACCCTATCACATGTGCCTTTGCAGGGCTTGTGCCATACCAGCTGAGTTGGATCAGCTTTCTGGACCCCAGAGTCAACTTAGACCCAAACCTAACCTACTTGGTTAAGTGGACCAACAGAGGATTTAGTTCCCTTGAGCCAGGGTAGGGAGACAGTCCCATCCTGCTATGACCCACACTTTGGTAGGGAGTTCATATAGAGCCCTACCTACCGGGTTTCCCGTTCCCAGGCATGTGGTTCACTGGTGCCGTTGGCATGGATCCCCAATCATGTCCCAGGTCTCTGTCTTGCCAATAGCCAACCAGGTGTGTGATCTGAGGGTTTCCCTTGGCCCAGAGTTGTTTCCACCATGCAGAGTGTCATCGCTTACAGTGAAACACCCTACCTCACCTAAAGGGGATCAAGCATGCCCAGCTGCCTGAAACCAGCCATTGCTGACACTCCACATGCATACTACCATTGACTAACGACCCTTAATAATCTGGTTTTGCCAATCAGAAGCCTGGGCCAGACCTTTGTGGTGTGGGGTGGCCTGGGCCCCAAGGGGCTGTTCGGCTTGTTCTCAATATTGTCCCCCAGCTTACTGCTCCCTGTGCTTTCGCTCCCATAATGGGCCAGCCAATCATTAATTTCCAGATTTCAGAGGAGCTGCCCCCCATTCTCCAGTGTCCGCTGACTGACCACTTTTGAGTTATGATGATTATTCCCCTGAATTACCCCAAATAAAGACATTTCCAAAGATCAGTATCCAGGATCATTACGACCATGGGTACCTCGGTTCGGCTACCCAAACGAGTTTCCCAAGTGGTCCAGAATTAAGGTATCTGGCATAGCTGGGAATGAACCAGCGACTTTTCAGACCCCCACATCACGAGCCCTTACCAGGTCTTTAGTGATTGAAAACACTGGGCTACTGGGGCCCTTGACTATCTGGGATGTTGCTTGAAGAAGATGTTGTGTAAAGGCAGGGGCCAAGTCAATATAATAATTACGTTTGTGCGGCTGCAATTACCTTCCATAGATTCTTTCTTTATGTTCCAAGGAAGTTTTCTTAGGCCCATTATAGTGCAGTGGTCTATCATGTTGGTGTTTGATTTTCAAGATCATGATAGTTGATGATTGACCATGAAGATTAGCAGCCACAGGTGGCAGAGGGACAGAGATCACCGTCAAATTTTGGACCCTCGTTTTCAGGTTCAGTTGTGGAAGAGCTTGTTCGGGCCCAAATGACAAGACAGAATGGCTGAACAGGAACTGAAATTGAATCTTGATGCCCACGTTCGGTGCCTATAAGTTCCGCGAATCACCATGAGGCTATGCTTGCGCGACTTGCACCAAAACTCCCACCATGCCCAAGATATTAGTAGCAAGCCTTGAACCCCACGCGAAAAAGTTTTTTCATCCGTATAAACGGCCATCGCTTCACCTCAAGCACGACGCCAAGGTACGTCCTGCTATTCTTACCATTCTAGATTCCGCTTTGACCGACCAACCGAACGTGGCGCGCTTTCTCTCCTCAGCTCGCGACTCAGGGAAACGACCCAGATGCAATGTCTCGATTTCTTGAAGCACTGATCGATGTAAGCGCCCTCCAAGCCTCGTCTTTTGCAACAAATCCATCATTGAATCACATCGGCAGCTCCATCTACATTCTGATTCGGACCCCCCAGCCCATCAAAATTCAACTCCAACTTGTCGAATTAGAGATAACACGTCGTCTACTGCACGTCCTCGTCAACGTCCTGATAGCACCGACGCTCCGGAGCAAAATGAAATAGGGAAGGCACGTAATCCACAACATGTTGTCTTCCCCACTCTCTGACGTTCATTTCCTCGCTCTAGCAGTTCATACCACCCCTACAGAATCAGGATGACTATGAGCCTATCCGACACGTTGATTTTTTGTTGACAACTCTGGTGAATTCCATTCTCATCGATATCATCATCCGTCCTCTTACCCCAACTTCAATGCTTAGTGTGTTGTGATTCTCCTCACATGGAGAATGTTCGGTTTGCTGGGAGGTTGAAGACGATTACGTTGGATCGTGTTCTAACATCCCAAGACACTGAGAGCCGCACATTTACTTTTCTTGATATATCAATCCATCGGCTATTTTCTAAAATCTGTTACAATATTCTGTCTTTTGCGATTACAAGTCACCGATAAGTAGACACCCTGAAAAAAGTGTAAATTCTACACTAAGATACCATCTGTGTTCAATTTAGAAACCCTGACAAAAAAATGCATAACAGTCGTATTTGAGATCAATTCTACACGTACGCTGGCCTGTCAGTTACGCGATAAAACACCCCGTTATGGTTGAATTACTGTACCTGCAGTGTATCGGTATCTCCAAGACTCTGACAAAAGTGCTCTCCCCCACGTTCCGAATCCGTCGTCGAGCAAGAAGACGTCTTCCCGTGTTCAATTTGATTGTCCCAGATAGCGGCAGATGGACACTAGTGCAGAATTGCGCGATACGGAGGATCATGCAGGGCTGAATGTTCGAGGATGATTCAAAGCGCACTATCTGAAAGACGCACACGTAGATCATCAGTCAACCTATCTGCCCGTAGTTGAAAAATCGAACGAATGACATACCGTGACCAGTACCGAGATTCGAGTTCATGAAACTGAAACCAAACAATCCGAAGCCTCCCACAAAGGACGGTTTGATGAATCGCTGGAAGATCTTTTCAGGAGCGTTCGAAATGCATACCTAGAATAGGTGTAAAGGTGCGTTGCAAGTCAGCCTTTCAAAGCGTGATTTCAAGACGAACGAACGACATACGGATATTCAGCTGCGGGCGCTGATATCTTTGACCACGAAACCGAACATGAACCCTGCTCAAGGCTCCCTTTCATTTCCAGCGTCGGAGAACCTGTGCCTATGCTTGTTCTGGACGATTTGATTGTAGAGGTTCCAGCGCACGGGCTACTAGAACAGAAAGCAACACCGACTTACGGTGGGTGTGTTTGATTCGGTAAAGGCGGGGGTTGGCACAGATGCCCACTGACAACTGAAGACACCATCCACGACCACTCATAAGAGCATTGTCAATAGCCTTATTTCGATGTCTTCCTCCTGAAATGTGATGATAATGCTTGTTTTTCATGAAGGGAAGGCCTGTTGAATAGTCAAAGACTGTTCTTAGTATGTATACAAATAACTAACCTTCGCTTTGATCCAGATAGGATTCCTGTCCATGGTCAGTAGGGTGGGCCTGGTGGGGTCGACATTTGTAGCTGAAGCTCCCTTGAGCCGTAGTTTCTTCTAATTTGCTTCATGAAAAAAATTCTGCGCCACCAATAACATCCGGGGAATGTATTGGTGTCGACGTTGATGTTGACGCCTTGAGGACTGGATTGGGTTGATGAGCACTGAGGCGTCGAGCACCTTGGAATTAAGGGATTATTACGAGGGCAAAGTAATTGTGAATGGGTTACTCACCATGATTTCACCAAGGACCATAGGCCAGTTTCCAGAGTCAGAGTGTGGCAAGGTCGAGGTTAAGAAGTAAAAGGACGCGTCAGCACGATGTTTGTTTGGTTGGATCGAGCCTTCGATTCGAAATGTTCCATTCGTTTACTATTTAGGGAGAGTAACCGAAAGCCGTACTCCGCCGCCGCCAGTGAAAAAAAATAATTTAATCACATCAATCAATCTGATCTAATCTCCTCTCTTGCTCCTTGACCATCGTCATCTCGCTGGGACAGACGTTTCTTGTGGCTACCGCGTAACATAGAAATTTCAGCATTTACGACTATTCGTACCGATCGATCTGCTATCAAGTTCTGACTGTAGATCCAGTTCCAGTTCTGAGATCTGGCTAACGTTCAACGTCAACCTCTGTACGCGGAGTAAAAGTCTCTGTGTGCGCAGAACTTTTTCTCAGTGTGCGGTCAATTTCTTTTTTGACACTTTTAAACACCATAGGCCCCCATATTGACACGTTCTCCCTTGGTCTCTCGCGAATTAAATCCGGCTTTGCTATCTAAAGTATTCACCCACAAACGAAGATTCCAAACATCGTAACTTTGACTTTGTTTGCTGTTATCGAAATGACGGTTACATCCAACTACCCAGCAGAATCCGGTCTGTTAATCTCCTCCCTGGTCGGGTTCATATTGAAATACAGACCACCACATGCTCCTTCCCAACGTTTCAGGTGCCTAGTAAGGTCTGATTGTGAGCCAAATCCACGTGAACAGTCTGAAGATCTATACGGTCGAATGCCCCGGTGGGACCGTTTATGATCTGACTCAACCGAATCCAGATGATTCGATGGAGAGGGAGAAGTTTGCTGGTATCAGAGGGGAGGGGGATCATGACTCGCAGCCGAGAAGCTCACATTCGAAGCTATGTCTAACGGTAAACCCTCTGGATGTACATCCCGGAACGTCGCAAAAATATACCGGATCGCGTTTTCTTGACAGGGATACAAGGGTTATGGCTTGCGAGCCGACCTTTTCATGGGATGCGGGGATATCAACTGATGGACATTCTAGGCTCGGACGACTTGGCATAACACTGCAGAATTGCTTCAACTCCCAGTCTAGGTGGGAACTCCAGTCGTAAGCGCTGCCCATCCTCGATGGCTGCTGGTCGGCGCATGTGCCAAGATACCATAAACTTGAATTTTCAGAGCTAATATCGAAAGATTGCTGGTGGTCACTAAATGCAATCGATGGTATGGAGCTAAACTCGTAATTGAAAATTGGGAACTGAAGGGAGGCCGCGCTCGGACACTGGATGGGATAGAGCCCATCCGAGCCGGCACTTGAAAAGGTATCCACGTATTCCGAGGTCCTGTGGTTACAGTAAAGTTTAAACACTAGGTGTCCCCCACCGGCTAGCAAGAAACGGTTACCGGTTCGAAGCCAGTGTTGCTAACTGTGGTTTCAACCACTCAGGTCGGGAAATTGTATACTGAGTGTGGCTTATATATGGAGTAGTAAGAGGTGAGTCCAACGTTTGCTTGATCGAGGATCCGCCTAGCGTTGGCGAGGACGCCTGACAATACTCCGGATGACGAGTATTCACCAAAAGGGCTTCCTGTTCTCGGCAAAACCATGATCTTGAACGGATTATCACTTCGAAACTTGAAGATCACACGAACTAGTTGCTTTGTAGTAAGTGGGAGAGGAAAGCAGACTTGCTTTTTCTCTAAGTTACATTTTACCATCGAGGTTTTATATAACACTCTTTGTTAAGTATAGACATCGGACCCGTAGAAAAAGATCCCGCCTACTTCCGAAACGAGTCAAAGAATGAATCAAACATCTCTGATCCTCTGGATTACCGTGGTAATCGCAGCACTCCCCCTCGAATAATCCATCGTAAGTTCTACGTGAAGGTCGTACCACTACCAGGGAGTCATGGGGGGTCCTGGCGGCCCCTCTACCCATGGCACGTCCTGACATTCTTTCACTTGTGAGAATCCGCTAGATTCGTTCATCGCTCACCGGTACCGCTGCATCAGCTTAAAATAATATCGACTGTGATTGGGCCCTAGAAATGAATTATGAATAATAATGTCGGTCCAGGAGGATGGTACTTAGGCGTCAACATCGTCTCGCGGTGCCTCAAGCCTATCCAAATAATCCTGTTCTATAACAGAGAAAACGAGAGGTAATGGGTACACTGAGGTACGGATAGGCTAAAGAAGATAGTGCGAGGGGTACATAAGAAAGACTAGGGCGGCGATACTCCATCCCGGAAAATCATCGGACTTACAACATCCCAGCCCGGGCTTCGAGGGCTTACCAAAAATCAAGTCTGAGCTCTTGTAATGGAACGCAGTTCGCAGCCGCCCGCAAATCGGGGTCAGTCCTCATCGACTCCTGATTCATTCCAACAATGACACGTGCATTTGCTATAGTAGAGGTAGATCCTCGTGGACTCAACTAAAATAATCTTTCCTTCTCAATGACCGAAGTACTGATCTCTGACTCAAACCTTGGAAATAGCTCAAATACCTACAGTAACGATTGTACATGACACCTTTGAGGACTTAATCTCATCTTTGAAAGAAAACCTACTCGAGACGTCTCGCTGACAAAGTTAAGCTCTAACGCAAATGTTTCGTGCTCAGGGACAGATTAATAAGCTAATACACATAACTTGTTCTCAAGGGGTGAGTACACCGAACATGCGACGACGCATAACAACGTTCGAGTATCTAAACTCCATGGATCAACCGAACCATCCTTCTCATCCATCCAACATATACAACTCCGTTCGTCGTCCCCAACTTTTAACTGCATTTTTAAGTACACATGGGTCCAAATCCCGAAACGCCCAAATCCTCAACTCGGTAAAAAGTCCACATTTCCTAGAATCCCACCACGTTCAACAACGCTAAACCACTCGAAAAACCCATCCGTAAGAATACGAAACCTGTCCGGATTCCACCAAGTCGCAGTCACTTCCGCCCACCATCAACCCCCGTATACCGGGAAGAGCTTCCAACATAAACAGAGCTACCTCGTCCCAAATCCAAAACCCTCGAAGCTCAAACGTCTGAAGGCTCATCGACAACCGCGACCGCTCTATAAAATCCGTAAACGCCTTTACCTCCTGCCGCCATCTCAAACCGAATGCGTAGTATTCCTTCGACCCTCGAACATTCGAACGGAGCGTCAACGAGAAAAGCTCGGGACATTCCATCAGCTCTAGCACCTTCTGTGCACAGTTCAATGGATGATCGTACTCCCCGAGGTACCTTGCGGGTTTTCTCCTTGGTGTGACTACGACTATGAGCTCTCGCAAGGCTGGAAACCGAACAATCATACCCTCCGCGGGGGGTGGTCTTTGTGGGTTTCGAGGAGAAGGGAAAACGTTGACCGTCAAGGATACGAGGGATCTTCTACAACGTCTCATCGCCTCTAACGTCCCTCTCCAGTCATCCCCTGCACATATACGAAGTACCGTAAGCGAATGAAAGAGGTGCTGATAGAAATTCGGTGGAATCTTTGAAAAATGAGGGTTTTCGTGGGGAAGCAATAATACTTTGAGATTCGGAAAGTTTTGCAATGGAGAGTCGGGATGGAAAAAGGGATGAGACTCGTAAACTACCACTTCCGTCCGACTGTAGTCTGCAACTTCAACTTCGAGCCTCTCGACGGTTTGGAAATGCTGCAACAGTCCGGTGACCTCGATAGACGATAAACCAACCCAGCCAATATGACGAATAGTAGCACTCTTCCATGGAGCGCTCGTCAAGATCCTATACAAGGATTGAAGCGCACGCCCCCATTCTCCAATGTCATCCCTAGGGAAGGAATGGAATTCGATCGTCACGGACAAGCCAACGCTACCCGCTCGCTGTATAGCCATTTCCAAGTACTCCTTCGCCCTCTCATACGCATCCATTGGCAACGGGTCAGAATGAAAATATACCGAAATTGTCGCCCATAATTTCCGATTATCCAAAACCACCTCGCGCCAGTGGGAACAAACGGAAGACAACGTCACAGCACTAAATTTCGAAGTTCCTCTACGACCGATTATCACATTCTTGTCTACAGCCTGCTCGAATATGAGGCGTAGAACCTCGCGAGGTAGTTTCCGGATGGGAGCCTCGCCAAGGCATTTGACTTTACGAGTATCAGATGACTTTATTTGAATGACTTTTCTTTGTGAATCGAGGCGTTTATCGACGTCCAGTTGAGCCACTTGAGTTGGGTGCGGTTGTGAACCGGATCCGGAACCAACAACCTGGATTTGGGAGTCTGTGTCGTTCGCGTTGAGTTCCATAAAGTTGCTGTGATATTCTTGTAAAAATGGAAGTCAAAAATGTGCTTGGTACGACTTCGATAGATGAAAGGTGAAAGACAAAGAAGCAAAGCAAGCATGGCACGGCACGAGGAACTTCTAAACTTACTATACTTGGGTGGTCTCCCACGCCTCGATTTGGTAGTAAGGTTAGGACTTGAGTTCGGATTTTAAACCCCGCCCTGCCCTCACCCTCCCGTACGACTTCTTCCCAACCTCCATCTCGACCAATCACTTTCGCTTCCCCCAATAATCCATACAACAAGTCACACACCGCAAAAATTCTACATGTACTATTAAATGCGTCTTTCAAGGATATCTTGCTCGGGTTTCTGAGGATATTCAGCGTACCGCGCAGCGCGAACTCGACCGTGACTCTTTACATAAGTCTCCAGGGAGTTATGGTAGATGCTCGTGCGGATCCAATCTTCGGACTTGGCCTGTGGTGCTAGAGCAAATGAGAACATGAAGCCCATCACAAATATTTCATGTTCGGAAACTGATGGTCAGTGTAAGCGACGAGCTCCGACTTCCGTAGGATACGCGGCAAGCTGCGAAGGGTGGGTGGGATAAACCTCACCGACCCAGAGCCGATCACGACGGAAGGTGAGCAACCGTGTTATGAGAATTTGCGGCGTGCAGAGAACGGGAGTGGTGGGAGGGAAGAAAAGGAAGAAAGCACTGAGGCTTGGAACGGACAGGTCTTTTTCCGAAGAAAGAGAAGGATAGCCGCACCACGTGTCCGTACGAAGACTTCAATCTGCTGGGCACCTCGCGCCCCTCAAATCAACAATATTTTTGAAGCAAGCGCGAAGACAAGACAAGGAGGACACAGAGACCAGTGCATCTCTACGTTGGCGATGCGTTCCCAATCCTTTCGCAATCCTCGTCAACGTACGAGGCTGATTTCCAGCCTTCAGCGCCTCTATTTTCACGCCTCGTCTCGCTGAGAATTGAGTTCTCGAGAAGTCACCTTCGAAAACTGAGTACTGAGGGGGCCCCTCGCTTATCAGACTTGATATCGGCTCATATCGCCATTTTTTTTTTTTTTTTCACTGTCATTTCTGTCAAACTCGGGTTACAATTCAAAAGGAGGATACCGAATCCCTCGAGGCTCGTCAGTGATCTCGGTTGGACATTTCATTTTACATACTTCCCTTCATCCCACTGATGTCGCCGGTATTGGGCAGTACCCAGTAGATGTACGCCACTTGCGACTAGTACTCTCGTTTTCTGTTACCGTTCATGGTCTGACGCGCAAGTGCGTAGCCTCCTACATCGAATAGCAAGGTATCGGCTACGGCGAACTGGCCTTTACGTCAAAAATCAATGAAAAAAATTTCAGTCCGCTCCTGTGGTCTCTCAGGGTCACCCAACATACAGATCGACCGATGACGGAGGCGCGGGTGCACAAAGTTATTTCCGAAGGGTCTCTTTTCACACCAGTCAAGCTTTCACTCAAATTGTGATAATAATACACAAGTTTCACGTCGATTTACCGTGCTCCGATCAAAAGGAAACAGGAAGCTTTGCCTCCTGAAAGTCCGGTGCTCCTAATTAGGTTATTGACACCGACGTCCCAACCTCCGGACCTCCGAGTAACTTCAGCGTCTCGTTGGAGTCTTCCCACAGCCAGCACCCCCTGGTACATTCAGAGAGTCTGAACTTCGGCGGTTGAAAGCTCCGAAACATGTATGTTCCGATCACCTTGGTGCATGATCGATTTGAATGGAGCAACAACGCGTGACAGTTGACAGGATCGCTTGTATTCAAGTCTCGGGTATGTTGTCATCGTTTTTTTTTTTTTACGATCACGGTATTTCCGCGACACGATACCAGGTATAAAGGCCCCATCGTTTAGCACGGATTTCCCATCTCTTCCAGAGTTTTTCCCCCGTCTCACTCGTCTTACAAACGACCACCCTTCCACTCTTTTACTAAACCCACTACACTCCTTTACACCTAGTCCTGAAGATGCGCTCCTTCACTTTCTTCGCCACCCTCGCTACCGCGGCCCTCTCGTTCGCTTCTCCAATCGTCAACGGCGTTGGTGCCGCTGCTGGAGAAATCAACCACGTCGCCAAGGGCGCTGCTGCTGGTGCCGCTCATGTAGGCCGTTCATGTGGAGCCTGTGAGGGACGTACGGTTCCCGTCATTCTCAACCAGGTCACCGTGGATATCCAGGTCGCCATTCAACCTTTCAGTACGTGTTATCTCGACTTTTTAGTTTATGAAAACTGACGTCTTTTTTTTCAAGCCTACATCACCAAGGATAATTGCACTGTCGCACACATTACACCCGTCGTCACCGAAGTGAAGAAGATTCTCAGCGTCGCCATCGGCGAGTGTACAACTGTCACCGCTGGTGTGGTCCCAGTTGCGACTGGCGTCCTCAGTGGTGCCATCGCTGCCATTTTTACCATCTCGGGCAAGGTTCTCTCCCTTGTTGACATTGCCGGAATTCTTGCATTGCTTTGCAAAGTACGTTGTTTTAGATTCGGACCTCGAGAAAACCTTACGACTGATTCATCTCTTTCGTTTCTACAGATCATCTTCACTGCCCTCAACTGCGTTCTCAAAGTGGTCGCCGAGGCTGACAAGCAGGTCATCCTTCCTCTCCTGCGCGACATCGTCTTCGTTCTCTGCCAGCTCCTCGGCCTTGTCCTTGGTCTCCTTGGTGGTCTTCTGCAATGCCTCCTTCCCTTGATTGTCGAGATTGGCGTCGTCGTCAAGGCCCTTGGAGTGGCTGATATTTGTGCTACCGTCGGGATTTCCTTCTAAGTCGTGAGTTCCAACTCTTTCTCATCTTTCTCTTGCTGGGTTTTAACTGGTCATGTTTCGAACCAAGGTTTCGTGCTCCTTCTGCACACGATGTTTAGGTAGTTTTCTTGATGAGTAGACGAGTAATTAAGTGATGATGGATGACTCGGAAGTAACTTAGCTATCTCCTACTATATTCCCGGTTCAATGTGTATGGATAGCTACGATGCACAGAATTTCATAATTCATCCCATGCTTTCTTTTTTGTCATTACTTGATATCTGGCGGATGTAGCCTGCGCCAAAGTGCATTCGTATCCCTCATCTTTTGAACACCGAGATCAACTCGTGGGTGTTTTATAAAAACTAACTAGTTTCGTCGGCGGGTTTCCACTCATAACATCCCGATTGCTGTGTGATATCGATCTCGATAACCTGCCGCTAGACAGCGATCATCGCAATATCAACTATCGGCAATGGCACGCTCCTCTGAGCGAATCAGATTCTGTGCATAAGTAATTGGTACCGGAAGCACTGGAGGTTCATAGATAACCCACTCGTAACGCCAACTTAACGACACCGCTTCTGGCCTTGACTGCGGGCTGCGGGCTGCGCTGGACAACCGACGTCCCTGGACACCAATCCTCGAAACCAGCCCTTTGCATGAAATAAGAAACACCCACTTAGTTTACTATCACCCTGGTGTGCTCTATCGATCTCTCAAAAGACGCGACTGTGGACAGGAAGCATTTCCTTTCTTTTCAGTCTTGAAAGTTTTGACGCTCACGATATATTTAGCTGCCAACAGACGCCGGATCGAGGGCGAAGTTTGCTGCGGTTGGTCATATCAAGTCATCATGCATCAGTGGCCATCAGCATTTGGGCCCTTCGTTGTCCCAGGGATTTTGTTTTTCGATTTTCAAATGGCCGGGCAACCTGACCACCAAAATTCTGCCATTCATTCAACTCTTTGGCACCGTAAACTAATGATTTTCTCTCATACTCTTCGCTAGAGGTAGATGTGTTCGAGATTGTGAGTGCAGTGTGTATTGATCAATAAAAATTAGCATATGGGGTCCTAGGCCATCATGTAAAAAAAAAAACTAAATCAAGCGGCAAATCGGAAAACTCTAATTTCAATTTTGGGGTCAATGATTCGCGCCAGCCTCATGCGTCCACAAAGCAAGACAGTCGCTGCGCGTTACTCAGCTATTTTTTTTGTCGTCCGATCGTCGTGAACCTTTACGCGCACGGCTCAAAGAAACTTCAAAGCTCCTGCATATAAAAGGCCTGTATTATATACTGGCCAGAACCCCAACCACATCATCTCTCGATCCCTTCTAGCCAATTTCCCTCACCACCCCAGGAATCTCGTAAAATGAAAGTTGCCACTGCCTCTCTCGCTGCTTTCGTCACCCTTGCCACTCTCGTTTCCGGTAAGCCTATTCTTTTCGGTTCGAATTTGCATGGTCGCTCAACTCTTTCCATCGCTCAGCCCATCCCGGCGATCATCACCACATCAGCCGCGAGGAGTTCGTCAAACGACAAGTATGGTCAATGTCCTCGCTCATAAATAGAAGAGCTAATAATGTTATATTCCAGGCCGCCGCTCACAAACGTCACCTCATCGCCCGCGACTGCGTTGCTGACATCGCTGCCTTCCACGCTAAGCGCAAGGCTAAGCGTGCTTTGTTGGCCAAACGTGCTGAGGCTACACCTTCTGCTTCGGCCACTTCAAGTGCCGCCGGTCCTCACTATACCACCCTCCAAAAGTGGGTGATCTTGCTCTATTTGCGTCCCAGAAGAGAAACTGACCTCTGCTTTTCACGTAGCACCACCTGTATCTTGGCTCCTGAAGTCGTTGAGGGACCTTACTACATCAACAACGAGCTGGTTAGGCAAAACCTTGCTGAGGACCAAGGGTAAGATCCCTCTTTCTCATGACAGTGGGAGTCGTTCTGATAGATTTAACACACATTCAGCGGAGTTCAACTTGTTCTTGACATCGGCGTTATGGATATTTCCACTTGTACGCCGTTGGAAAACGCCTTTGTGGAACTCTGGAATGCCAATGCTACTGGTGTTTACGGTAGCTACGGTGACCCCGCCGGTGCAGGCACAAGTGGAGGCATGGGAGGATCCGGTGGTAATGGCAGTACTATGTCAGTGCCTGCATCCAGCATGTCCATGCCCATGAGTATGCCTTCGGATGGACCAAGTGGCGGAGGCGGCTCTTCTGCCATGGTCCGCAATGAAACGTTCCTCCGTGGCGGGTACTACACCGACTCTGAGGGTATCGTCGAGCTCACCACCATCTACCCTGGATTTTACACCGGCCGCACTGCCCATGTCCATACTATGATTCACTTGAACTGGACCATGTCTGTTAACGGGTGAGTTAAAAAACCGATTTTCGTGACCCACTTCCTTGATACTGATTTTTTCCCCCCCCTTTTTGAATACTCTATCAGAACACTCATTTCTCATTCTGGCAACCTAATTCACGTCGGTCAGATGTTCTTCGAGGAGGAATGGAACGAGAAGGTCTTTGCCACCTCCCCGTACAGCGAGAACACTGGTAACACTCGGACTTACAACGACGAGGACAGTATTCTTGAGGAAGCAAACGCCGACGGAAACAATGCTTTCCCTGCCTTGGAGCTTTTGGGTGACAGCCTCGAGGACGGTATCCTGGGCTATATCAGTACGTTCACCCGTTTCTTTTTCTTGACGTGGAAAATCTGAAGAAAAATTCCTCTTTCAACAGCTATTGGTGTCAATTCCTCTGCCTCGTACAGTATTTCGAACACCAACTACCTGAACAGCACCGGCTATGATTAGATTCGGATTCATATTTGGCTTTTACTTTCGTAGACATGATATACGGACTTGGCATGGACCATTTAGAGTATGTCGATACTATAGTACTAATATACAGTCATTTAAATATTGGATATATCTATCCACGAATTGAGTATTAATTTTTTACGGAGTCGAGCGTCCCCTGAGGAAGCAGCACCGAGAGACCAAAAGTCCGATGCTGGCCGTGTTTTGAATGAGAAGATTTCGGGAAGGACACAGTCAGTACGGTACTTGGTGTGCCAAACTCTTTGCGTCTACGTTCTTTTAGGCTCAATGAACAGTAGGGGCTATCGTTCAAGAGGGCCGAACTAATCCAGCCTAATCATGTAAGAAGAACTCTGCAATCGCACTCGAGCTCGGAAATTACCCCTCCGTGCCTTATCCCGGAACGCCCTTCGCTACCTGGATTTCCCCAAACCAAAGGAGTTTATACGACCTACTCCTTTGCGAAACTAGAGAAAAAGCCAGAGTGATGAAGTGCACCGTACTTATAACCTCCCTTCCCACTACCTAGCGAGCTCCCTCTTCTCCTCGCTTCACGCTCAACAAAAAAAAAGATGGAATTAAGTTAACCCTGATCAATTACAGGGGTCGCGTTCCGAGTTTTGCGATTTTGCTGCATCTTCTCGTATTTCCAAACTCTGTTGTAAGCTTGAAAGACGATATTCATGTATACGGGGAAAGAACCTGCGTGAAAAAGTGTTACAGGGATTATCAGGCCCTGAAAGAAGAAATTAAAAGAGGTGGAATGGTGTTGTCTTTTGCTGAGGATGGTCGGATAATAATTCGGGATTATTGGAGTGAAAGTACCGATCGGACGCCGATCGGATGGGTCAATGTTGGCGTGGATAACTCAAAATTTTCCGGTTGCCGATAACGAGTCCTGCAAGTACAAAAGTGAATATATTAAAAAAAAAACAAATTCGAACGAACGAAGGGAGATGCCGTGTCATTTCCGTCCGAACTTCCTGAAAATTGCGGAGGCCATGGAAAGGATGCAAGGGTAGACCTTTAATTTTTCGGTTAGAGCCTTAGTTGGTAGATGTTTGTTTGAGGGTTTGGGAGAATTTTTCCTCTTTCCTGTAAACTTTATCTGTTAATAGGTGGGATGAAGAGGGACATGTCATCTGGATGACCGCTTTGTCTACCACTGGTGGATACGAGAATCCCGTACCGCAACGTGAGACCTCAGACGGATCAGTTCTGTAACTGGTAGATTTGTCAGTTTTCCTTTTTGCACCCCGCGATTGCGAGCTTGAAGCGGTTTGATACCATGGGTGACTGAGGTTGGAGAACGGAAACGGTAAAGGAGGACGAACGTTCAGCGTTCTCCTCTTTCGGAATAATTCTGCAAAGGATCAGGGTAATCAACTTCGTGGTACTTGGTAGTCCGGAATAGTGTATAAGCCTTACACATGCAAGGGGGGGCATCGATTTGGATATGGTATGTTTTTGTTATATCTACCTGAGAAATGACCATTCCGAAATTTGAACGTTGATAGCGTGGTGAAGAAGCGAACTCGTAAAGTCAAATCATATTGCGGACACTGTTTGAGGTGTATTGAAAAAAAAAAAGTGTCTGCATTTGCATTGTTCTACTGTAATGAGTATACCTGGGAGGCGAGCTACTTTTCCAAACTGGGTGGAGGAAGCGGTTGTGGATAAGGTTCCCTCTGCATATGTGCCGCCATCTTTATGAACATCATTGGTTCGGTTCCATCTCCCTGAAACAGGTTCACATGAGCAAACTGATTTTTTTTTATCGAGAGCCTGGACGACTCACAATCATGGTAATAGGGAAGCCGATGTCAAACTGGGCTTGGCTCTCCAAGAATTGAATCTGCTCTGAAGAGAGGCGGATATCGAGAGCTTCGAGGTTCTGCTCTAGTTGTTCCACTTTCCGTCCTCCGATGATGGGGAAAACATGAGTCGCTTTGTGCATCACATACGCGATCGCCACTGAGTAAATTTAGGTTTTGTTTCAAATGTGCTCTTCAGGGAGAGAATATGAATTTAAACACACCAGCCATAGTACTCTTCGCACCAACCTCCTTCGCCACTTTCTCCAACGCCTGACTCATGGCCGCTTGTTCTTGATTCCTCTCCCAACCCCCTCGTCCAGGCATATCCCTCCCCTTTTCTCCAGTCTGCCTTCTTCGTTCTTCTTCCTCGTCAGAGCGGAGTTTTCCCCGTGCAAGAACGCCCCATGGTGCGAGAGCCATTCCTAAAGTGGTTACAATGTTATTACTCGGACGCTTTTCGAATAAGCAAAAACAACAAACCGAATTCACGAGCCATCGGAATGATATCCCTCTCAAAAGAACGTTGCATGACACTCCATTCTCCTTGGTAGACCGAAAAAGGTGTTTTTCCGTGATCTAAAGCGTATTGGTTGGCTTGAGCTACGATCCATGCGGGTGTATCCGAGATTCCCTAGAAATTTAACTTTTGTTTGAAAGGAAAAGGATACTGGTGGAATACGAGAAACGTTTACCAAGTACAGAACCTTTCCGGAAACGACGAGATTGTGTAATCCGTCCATGATTTCCTTGATTGAAGTGTCGTAGTCCCACCAGTGGACGTAGAGGAGGTCGATGTAGTCCGTACGGAGGTTTTTGAGGCTCGAGGTTACGCTGAGATGCATGCTTTTTAGGTTGTTGCCTAAGTAGTTTACTTTTTGAACGACATTCGGGTCGGTTTTTGTGAAACACGTTGTGTACTAAAATCGAAAAATTTAGGAAAAATGGGCGTTCATCTTTTGGAGGTTGTAAGTACGTAAAAAGAAACCGCACCTTGGTAGCGATAAACAACTGATCTCGTATTCCCCTTTTTTCTGCCCATTCCCCGATGAATTGCTCAGATGACTGTTCTTGACTAGAAGTTTTCACGCTCATAAGCATTCCCTTTGGACTAGACATTCGGGGGAAAAACACCACCGAAACTTACTAGTTATTTGAGGTATCAATAAAGTTTCCTCCCATGTTGAAATACGCATCTAGCAGCTCAAAGCTCGATTCCTTATCCATAGATCCTAAAACCTGATTCCATTGGTTGCCGATACTCATAGCACCGAGACATAGTGGGGATACGCGGACTCCGGCTTTGGGGGAGAGGACGCGGTATATACCGAGTTTGGTGGGAGGGGTCGGAGCGGGAGCGAAGAATGACATCGTTGGACTTGGATTGAGTGTGGGGGGCTCAAAAGGGAGCCTTATATATAACGAGCAGACCCTCTCACAAGATCTCTGTTTGTTTTTTTTTTTGTTCGGAAAGAGAACCGAAAGGGTTGACGAGTTGATGATTAGTGATATAATGTGGAATCGAACATCTGTCGGTTGGTTCGCGAGCCGAATTGAATTGAAGTGGGTTTCAGTAGGATCTATTTTTAAAGGACGGAGCGCTACTTGCCCAAAAATGAAGATGGCTCTCGCAGAAGCAGCATTTCGACCATTATTGGAATCAGGGTAACCTATGCTGTTCCAAACCACGAAAAAATAATCTATGTACTAACCCTAAGTGCACAAACATCACTATAAGACTTGAAAGTGTAAGGTTGCGTGCGCACAGAGCTTTGCCGTCGCTGAGCTAAAATTGACCATTTCCCGCTATCTACGGGTCCAGAAGGTCCGGCCCGGGTGTTTTGCCGACATTCCGGCCAGTGCCTCTTAGAGGTTAGGGGTTTGGCGAAAGGTCGTTGGAGAGCCCGGATGAGATTAAATGTTGCTGAAAAAGCTCCTGGTGCAAGCTTTTCGAAGCGATCTGGTATGCTTCCTTTCGATGTGCCTCCCTATTTTTCACGCTCAAGTTCAATCGCACACGAGATTCGTTGTTCATCGCTACCAAGCTACGTTAAACCCAGCTGGCATGTCCATCTCATTTTGTTTAAACCGCTCGCTCATTCAGTACACAACACTATTCGAAAAATCCGCCCCAAAAACCAATCAAAAGATAGACTACACGACCAGCGACTTTACCGTTGTACGGACATTAGCGACCTCTCCTATAGGTAGGTTATAAAACCTCGTTGTTTTCAGGAGCGTTCTGACCCCGTTTCTCGGTGTTACGGTAGTGGAAAGGGGACTGTACGGTGCATTCATTATACTCGGTTTGCGACATCACTTTATGTTGTTTTTTTCCAGTTTCGCAAGGTAGTTTGCTAGAAATATGGAACCCCAGGCAGCGGTGAAAGTATTGTTACGGAGAGGGTTGATTTCGGTGGTTGCCATTGCAGAGTTTCTCTTATTTCGACCCTTCTGTTCATTGAGCTGCGAGGACGTAGACATGAACCAAACGTGGAAGATCTAGAACACTGTACCAAGATACCGTCGAAGGTAGTGTTCTTCTTGAAGACGTGTAACCCGTACACCTTTCTTAGTATACAGTTCCCACGCATTTCCCTATAAATTCCTTGGTTCGTATTAGATAATCCTAATCTCTCTTTTACCGCCTTACTTGCCTTGTCGTACGTACCTCAGAGCAATATAAGCCCTGTCTGGTTCACGCTGAGGCCTGAGGCACCGAGAGAGACCCCTTACA
>MU128047.1:0-37224 GCA_014904975.1 Marasmius fiardii PR-910 | reverse complement strand
GTCAGTAGGGCATCGAGGAGTTTTCGAAAATTCTCCTCGTGGTGTTGATAACGACCTGCGGTTGGTAGGAGCTGTAGCCATCGAGTAAAATTTTTGATTGCTTCCTCCCCCGTAGCATTCCTCAAAGTGTAATGCATCGCTTCAATAACTATTGTCCCATACAATATCCCTCCCATTACTGAGTAAATCGTCTCGGATCACCTGGGCCATTCGAAAATGAACATCCCTAATCAGAGATGATAGGTAGTGGCTGCTGCTTTTTGGCGCTGTTTTGCCCTTGAGTTCGCCTGAACTCGGCCATAGCGTGTGCTCTCGAAAACATTCTCGACATAGCTGCGGATTTGGAAGTGGAAGTCGGGAAAAAGTGGAGGGATCTACGTCTTTTTTGAGCGATACTTCTCCATCCAATGTTCATGGACAGCGGAGGAGTTGACGTTCAGCTGCAGATTCGGAATATTCGTCCGGCGTCAGAGGGTCGTGGGAAAGTCATGGTCTGGGTAGTGATAAGACTCAGTCGAGATGCATGAGTCAAAACTACACTTGGATCTAGACCTGTAACCGGCCCACTCATGACGATGCCTTGCATAACTTGGATCCACAACAACAGCCAAAGAGACGAAATTCGAAGTGTTCGTAAATTTTAATTTGGAAGACACGTTTCGGCACGGCCACGTGGTTACAAGGTCGTTCATTCTCAGCCTCACAACCTTCATCAAGCTGAACCAACGAATATTACGTGTGCCGATACCAAGAAAATACATCACGCCGTAGATACAAACACAGATTCAACTGCAGCCAAAGTTTTTGCAGTTTTTTACCCATCTCCAAAGAAGGATACAGTCGCCAACTTGCTGTGAAGTGAACGTCAGCAATCATTCTCAGATGCAAGTTTGGTAGGGAAAGAGAACGAACCGAACCGAACAATTCAAGCTACCAATCTGTTATTTAAATCATCGTGATTTATGTGGACGAGACTTGGATCCCTTGGATGTATAAGAAAAAACCTCGACTTCTGAGTCAGAATCGTAATCCACAGGCTTCGTCCTCGAAGTCGATTTGACGATTTTCTTCGGCCTTTGATCATCCCCATCGTCATCATCAGATATAACCATCCGCTTCTTTCCCTTACTCTTTGAGAGGGGCTTTCTGGTTGCAGACTCGCTCTCCGATTCATCCTCTGAGCCGGCAACTTTCCTCGATTTGCCACGACCGCCAGACTTGTCTCTGACAGGTGGCGTCCAGTTGGGAAACTCCCTCGAGAGCTTGCCTTGAAAACCCTCTTCATAATCGACACACTTCATTTTCCACGCTACGATAGCCTAGAAAAAATGATAATAAGCATGGAGACGAGCTCGAGAAGCTGGGATGAACGGATTAATAATGGGAGAAACCAACCTCCTCCCCACGAAGGAAAGCCTCATTTACTTGTTCTGGCGTAGCCTTGCGGTCCTCTTTACTGGCCATCAGTCCCAGATATTCTATGGCGCCGAACTGTCGGTTTTTTCCTGGCCTATTTCGAAGGAAGATTCGAATTCGTTTGTCTCTCCATCGCCCGTTTTTACCACAGATCTGCTTGATCCAGTCTTTTCTAACCTGCCGTTTACCCATCAACTCCTTCAGAAAAGAGAACGGTGAAGGAATTTAACACACCTCGTAAGGTAGGTTTTTCCACTCATCTGGCGTCAACGTCTTTCCGTACTCAAACTCGTAGTGACCAACATAGAGCCACTTTTTCGGCTCTAAGAGAGAGAAAACCCTACAAACACCCATCTTCCAATATTCAACTGGTGACAGATCATCTTCGAGGTCTCGAGTTGTAAAAACCAGTCCAGAAACACCAGGTAAGGAAGGAAGATAAGGATTGAGCGCGGACGTCATGCAAGCCCACTGATGAGTCGCAAATCTATCATTTGTCATCTTCCGCATATTGTCTGAAGAAAGACTTGGGAAAACTCGTTGAGAGTTCCCCCCATACAAGTCAACAAGAAATTCCCGAGAAACAGGTAGCCCTGTATCGATATCCGGGTCTTCGATCTCGACTTCGTAGTTGGGTATGTCCTTGAGAAGAGCAGCAGCTATGGTGAGTGGCAATACCTCCAGGTCTTGGAGTTTTTTCTTCACTTTGAGATCCTTCTATACCCGCAAATTTTTCAGTCTCCATTATTAGTCTCAAAGGTAGTCATAGTGATACAAACATTTCTGGGCCTTTCCTGGAGTATTCGACGTGCATATTCTTCTCCAATCTCTTCTTCCTTTTTCACTAAGCCCGGTAAACGATCACGGTGTTCATTTTGGGCTTCTTCGGTTTTCACCGGTATGTTTGAGCTTGAAGGCATGGTAGGAGGTGAAACCAATTCCTGGAGGTTTGAGAAGGCTTCGAGGAGTAAATCAGTACCAGAGTATTGTGACTGAATCTGGGGAAAATTCAAATTTCTCGGAACACACGGTCACATGTTATCAGAGGTTTTGATTTCGCGAGTCGCGCGACATTGAAATATTGACCACCCACAAGTACAAGTACTTGCGTTTCGAGGGAGAGGAGGTACAGAAACAGAATAAGAGACAGTGATTGAATGATCGAATGTCAAATAGAACCGGTATAATCGCATTGCGCGCATTAGTGCAGTGTAGGTAATAAATATACTATTGAAGTGACAGCCATTCAAAGCAATGACACCGTCCCTACCGGTCCAATGGGAACCTATCCACAAACCTAAACTGCTTCAATCCATCTTCAAATCCATCAATAAAGTCTCCACCCGTAGAGTTAGTGACAAAAACACCAGGTTGCTCAAAAACATTCTGAACTGAGGAACCGACAGCAGCCATCAACGCCGATGACTGTCCAACGACAGCAACAGGTTTTCCATAGAAATAAGCGTCTCGGACAATGCTCGAAGGACGCTGAGGAGGGTAGAACGACGATGTAGAAGATGAAGCAGGATCGAAAAGATTGTCTGTACCCTCGGCTATGATAACGCCATCGAAAAGGACCGCATCCGACGATGAGTAGGTGGTATCAACACCCGACATGAGAGTCTCGGCAATGACTTGAGCATTAACGCCCTTGGAAGCTAAACCTTGAGCAATAGCTCCTGCTTGGGAGATAGAGGAGCTAGATGAAGTTGTAGCAAGGATTCCGACGTTCAACCCTGCAACGGTATTCAAAGTGTAATTGAAAACCGAAAGACCAGCCGTGACGTTGTTGTGGTAATACTGTGAATCAGGCTGAGGGGTATCAACATCGACAGCTTCAGCAACCCTCTTGGCGAGGTCATTATCGATCTTGTTCAGCTGTGTAATGAAGTTGCGGCGGACATCCATCGAGCTAACATGAGCCAATTCGAATCGGAGAGCATTGACGACCATCTGTTGTTCCGCGGGAATGATGGAGTTGTAGAACAATCGAGCTTGGCTCCAATGGTCCAAAAAGGTGGGGGAGATTTCGCGGACGTAGTGTGCATCGACGATCGAGCGTGCTGGCGCGGAGAAGAATCCATTCCCCTGAGTCTGATTAGCAGGTTGCGGAGACCCGGAATTCAGGGTATTGTACGTGTAGGGATAGATGTTCGAGTGGATCATCTGTTGTCCTGCACCATCGCGATTATTGTTGTGAACCGTGTTGCGAGGACGGTTGATAGGGATCTGCTCAAAATTGGGGGATCCCATGTTTCTGTTGAGCTGGGTGTCGACATATGAGAATAGACGCCCTTGTAAGAGAGGATCGTCCGAGAAATCGATGCCGCGCACAACGTGCCCCGGAGAGAACTATATCACGATCAGTTAGCCACGAGAGATTGATTGATCAAATCGTCACTCACCATAGCCTGCTCAGTCTCGGCAAAATAATTCATCACATTTCTGTTGAGGACGAACTTTCCAATAGGAGTCAACGGGACCTGTTCCTCTGGAACAAGCTTTGTAGGATCCAACAGATCGTAACCGAACTTGAGGACCTCCTCCTCCTCCATGATCTGCACTGAAACCTCCCATTCAGGGAAATGACCTGCCTCTATCGCATTGAAGAGATCGAGTCGATGGAAGTCCGGATTTTGACCAGCTAATGCAAGCGCCTCAGCCCAGACAAGACTAGCACGTCCCTGCTTGGACTTGAAATGGTACTTGATTAATTTGGATTGACCTTTTGCATTCACAAAGCGGAAGGTATGGACCCCAAAGCCATCAACATGACGGAAAGAACGTGGAATGCCGTGGCCAGAGAGTGCCCACATAAGGGTATGCATTGTCGAGGGATTCTGAGAGAAAAAATCGTATGCTGAATCATGAGCTGTGGCGGCTTGCGGTATTTCGTTGTCTGGCCTTGGTTTCACTGCATGTATAAGATCTGGAAATTGTATGGCGTCCTGAATGAAAAATACTGGGATGTTGTTTCCGACAATATCTGCGGAGGGTACGTGAGCTAAAATGTGTCACAGTGAGGTTTGTACATTCGCTCACCGTAGTTCCCTTCATCAGTGTAGAAACGTAAGGCGAACCCGTGCACGTCGCGAACACTGTCTGAGCTTCCGCGAGATCCTGCCACTGTGGAGAATCGCAGGAAGATCGGAGTCTGTTTGCCAGCCTCACCCAGAAAAGAGGCGGCAGTGATATTCGACCAGTCACCGTAGGACTCAAAATAACCGTGAGCGGCAGCTCCTCTGGCGTGAACTAAGTTTGTGGATGAGAAAGAATAAGCAAATATGTGATACATGATAGCTCACCTGCTCTTTCTGGTATCCGCTCATGGTCAAAGCGCGTTATCTTGGTACGAAGAATGAAGTCCTCTAGTAGCGTGGGCCCACGTTGGCCAGCTTTGAGAGAAATGGTGTCGTCGACGGGGGTACCAAAGTCGGTAGTCGTTGATACGCCGTTGTCATCCACCACAAAACTTTCCAGGAATCCGGGTAAATCTCTGCGTGAAAGATCATCGCTTGTTCGACGATAAGGACATTGTGCATAAGCCGAGCAGATAACAGAGGAAATGATGAATGGGAGCCAGTTGCCCTTCATGGTGTGAGCGGGAACTAACTTGGGGAGAAGTCCCAGTGAAGTATTTGTACGCGTCGGGCGAGCGCTTGAGCGTTATGCATGTTCGGATGCCGCCCGAAAAAGCCTGCGAAGTAAAGGCTTTAGCCCTCTGGGCCGGAAAGCCACAAGATGCGGCTATTTATGTCGCGTTCTTACGGAACTTTCAAACATCACAAAAGCACCCAATCGTGTTGGCCGCCGAGACAGCCGCGAGCCTTCAATACGATCCAGCCTAGTTGTAAAAGGCAAAGTTTCGGAGCGCTACTCCATATCCATGCGTGCGCGTATCATCCTCGCATAGCCTGGAGTGGGCCGGTCTTCTTGTGCTGAAAGAGTACTAGACGTACCAACATGAGATCGTCCCGTAGGCAGATCTCGCAAAGCTTGATCGCCCTTGAAATCATGCGCTCAAGAGTGAACGACGTCTGTACCAGATGACGGGAGCTCCGAATTGTTTCGTTAAGTTTCACAGAACCCCTTTCAGTTCTGATAATTTTCGGCTACGATTTGCGATTATCAAGCTTCTACGAAGAACAAGGCATCATTCATCAATTATCCGAGCTCGATTTAATGTAGACCTTACCTCTCAAAAGCTGGAGTAACCCTGGAATATGTAGCTGATGATGTAAACAATTGTATGTATGGGGAGAACGCAATGGCCAAGTGGTGCTTGTTGCCTTGAATACGAGTGTCAAGAATACATTGAGCCGATATGTGTTCCGAAGTACAAAAGATACTTAAAAAGAGACTTACTTTCAATCGACTGTAGTTGACCCCGGTGTTCTGGGGTCGCCACACCATGCTTACTTGACTGCTTCAGAATCGTCCATCTGCTATTCAAGAATACGCGAAGATCTTGATATCGACTCAGACCATCAGGTTGAGTCCCGGTGATATTCGTGAGCCGTATATGTGTGTTCTCCTGAAAGGCGGAAGTGTTTTAATCCATCATTCAAGAGAGTAAAGATCTGTAAGAATTTGATGAGAACCGTCGAGGATCCGACCTACACGGCGCCAGTGGAAGCCGAAATGCTCACTCAGTTACACAGATGACTCTGGTAAATCCTTGAGTGCAAGCTCCAGAAAGTCGTATGTCAGAACCAAGCTTGTGGGCCCGAGTCGTCCGACCACTTCATAAACTGAGATTGTTGAGCGGGTATCCGTTGCAATCTTCTCTCCGTCTGATGAATAAATCAGCGAATAGTGCTTTGATATAGCCCACGGCATTGTGGCATTGAACGCAATTCGGTTGTTGGAACATTTCAAGTCGCCGCGACCCTAGGATAAAGTCGTAAGAGATCGCCTAGAAAAGATTTGAATGATGAGGAATCATTAATCATCGAAGAGATGAACAGACAGTGATTCTGAGGGACGCTGCGAATTCCGAATCCTTGAAAAATTTTTCGTGACGGCATTTGACGTCACTCCCACGTGACTCTAACACCAACGCTCCCCGCTCTTCCCTCGATTCCATGGTTTCTTATGATGATCTTCTGATTTACGTGGGCCCCCAGCTTTGACTTGTATCTCCCGAAAACATCTGTCCAACATTCCATATTGCAGGTACCCGCATACGCTTCGTGTTCCTTCAAGTTCGGTCTTCAAGTTCTTTGTCCACTATTTTATCGTTGCTCAGAACTCCCTCGATGTCACAAGTCGACATTGATCTTCTAGAGGTGCGGACATCGTGGTGCTTTGGGTCGACATTGGGACAGCGGTAGGCAGGGGCGTAGCATCTGTCCCAGGTGCCCACTGCCGAAATCCACTTCCTTGAAGCTTCCTAGCGCTTCTTAATTGACCTATTCCGGTTGCACTGACTCCACTCATAGAAACTTCAAGCTTCTGAGTCATCAAGCATAGAAAGTCGACCTCGCCGTGTTATCCACTCTGTGACTATCTTCCTGTTGGGATGCTCTCAGTCGCCGTGAGGAACAAATTGACATAGTTTAATAAATCGTTGTACTGTGAGCAAGGTATTAGCCGACCGCGCTTCAAAGTTACACGCGCACGCCACCAGTCACTAGTCACTCGTGACATCATTGATTAAGACTACCGCCTGAGAACCTCGGGCCCTGAGCTCTGTCGTCTTGAATGCCATGAATGATGAACTCGACCCTCACGAGCCAAATACCGCAGCTGCCTTGATACCCATTGACCCAGACTGGCGTCCAATTTTCCATAACTCCGATAATCAAGTCGTCTTGTACAACCCAACCTCACACGCACTTTCTATCCGACAATCTGGACATTTCCCTAGGAAACCTCGACCTCCTTGTCCGTATTGCAAACAGACATTGCCACTAGGATTCGAACCAGACTCTTTGTTCGATGGACACGATGAATCTCTTGATGCAGAGCCAGTGTTATACTCGAGGGCATCCAATTATTTCAGGCTGTTAGCGGTGGCCAACGAGACGACTACCGGAACGGCAAGACCGCCTTTGGAATCTTCTTTTCAGGAGACAAGCGCATTTCCTCCAGGGGCAATGGCAGAAGGTTATTTCAAGGCCTTCTTTCAGGAGGAATGCAGGTTAGGCATGGGTGCCAATGGAAGTGTATATTTATGCCAGGTACGATGGTTATTCATGTAAAGTTCTGGATCAAGGCTAAGTGTATGTGGTAGCATATGTTGGACGGGAATCCTTTAGGTATGCTTTGAACGATTCCGAGCTCGGACAATCAACTCAACCTCAGCTAATCAGGTCATTTCGCTGTGAAGAAAGTTGCAGTCGGAAACTCGCATTCGTATCTCCTCAATATCCTTCGTGAGGTTCGGCTTCTGGAACGGCTCCATCACCCCAACATCATTACATACCAGTGAGGAACTTTCACAGTGTCAAAAGTTCAAATTTGACGACCGAACCTTAGCCATGCTTGGCTCGAATCCTGCCAGTTTTCTGCATTCGGACCCAAAGTGCCGACTTTGCAGTGAGTTTATGAAACCTCGCACTTGACGTTTTATTCACTCTTCTCCTAGCATATTGATGCAATGGGCTGAAGGCGGAAGGTAATCACTAAACCTCGCAAAATCTTCTTTGTTCATTTATTTGCTCTGTAGTCTGGACGACTTCATCGACGCTCGACTAGGTCAAGCTAGTCCAAGCACTATGCATCACCGCAACAATCATGCCCATAACCCATTCGAACCCTCCCCTTTCCCTTCTCCTTCAACTGAACATTCTCCAATATATCCTTCATCCCCAGCCTCCGATAGGAACTCAAACTCAACCTCCCGGGCTGCTAGGATACGGGCTTTTCGAGAATTTCAGAAGGCCTCCCCAGAAGAGAAAACACGTTTGCGCAAGATGGGTTTGGGTGGAGGTGGAGGTAACGGAAATAGGAATACTAATAATGGCGGAACTTGGAGCGCGATACATTTACTGAGCGCTGATGAAGTGAAGAGTCTGTTTTGTGATGTGGTCGATGGGCTAGCGTTTCTGGTCTGTTCAAACCCCCCTGCATCCTTCCTCAAAGCTGTCGGCTGACTCTCCACATTTACAGCACAACAAATCTATCTTACATCTGGACCTGAAGCCCGGAAACGTACTATTGACCTGGGACGACGGAAGACTGGTGTACGTGAGCTCTTGCGATTGTGGCATCGGCATCTAATTGAGTCCTACGATTCTACCTGTAGTCCACGAGCGATGTTATCCGATTTTGGGACTTCTAGAGATATGGTCTCAGCTGGGGGGATCAGATCAGGGAACACGGGAACGTATGTACCTTCTATTGCATCAACATCTGCCTCTCCTCACTGGGCGCTCAGATTGGAATATACGGCACCAGAATCGTTACCTTCCCCTCATACCGGTCTCCTCCAGCAAATCGACTCGAAGGCTGACATGTGGTCATTAGGGATGGTACTCCACAAGATGCTGTTCTTCCGATTACCCTATCGATATGCAAGCCAAGGGAACGAAAAAGAGGTCTCAGAGGGGATAGAGGAACGAGAAAAATTGGATAGATTGGAAAAAGAGGTGTTAAATTATCCAGGTTTCAAATTCGACCAAATGTTGGTGACTGCGCTAGAGGCGAGGAGGATGCCTCGGGCTGTCTTGGTGTTGCTGGAGAATCTTTTGAATCCGAAACCATCCCAACGACCAACAATCGAGAGGGTTTCGAACGTGATCAAGACGGGCAATGTGAACTTTCATCTTTTTGTCTTGGAACTTCAGAGGTTCTTACATTCCCGTTTAGTTCAATCCCCTGCGCCCTGATGCCACGATCTCTCGACCGCGCCGACGGAGTTTGTCTCGAAATGATCATCAAGAGGGCCATCAACTGACCGTAGTTCACCGTCCACCCTCTCAACCTCGAGTGCCTCCAAGTCCCACATCCTTCTTGAGGAGAAGAGAATCTGGCGACGGATCGACAACGGAATCTGAAGAATATCATGACGCAACCCCGGGGACTAATGAGAAGGTGCCCTTGTTAAGCTTACCGGCACCGGAAATCGTAGATAGGGAGAGCGAAACTGAAAAACTTCCGCTCTGGTCACCTTCGAACCGCAATCGACTGTTTTACGCTAACTCCAGATGGAGTGGGGTTGGAATGAAAGCCTTCAAATCTGTTTTGCTGGTTGTCAAGGTGCGTGTCGTGCAATTCCATACGACTACCGGCAACGCACCATACTGACTGTTGTCGTCATTTTCTGTCGCTTCTAGGCCCTCAATCTACCTTCATACCCTGGATTACGAATCACTTTGGTTGCGTTGGGTATCTTGGATATGTTGTTGGATTTGGAAGGGATTCAGGCGATATGCGGTTCGATGATATTGGGGCTGATACACTTGGCGGTTCTGAAGGGCTTCAGTACTACATAGCATGTGTCGGGAGATGTTCCGTTTTCACCAACGACAGTGCTATACGCGGGCAGGTGGAGGTGAGTGAAAGATGCTTTCCCCGATTCACCCAGCTGCAGGGTTGTCACCCATCGGTTGTAACTCTAATTATAGCCGACATTTCTATCTGGTTATTGAGTATGACAGTCGTATTGATACTTATATGTACAATCGTTTGTACACTTCAACCCTTTGATCATGAAGTTTGCTCGTTATGCGTTACGGTTGGCGGTGCGGCGGGATGGGCACTATGGAATCCGACCATGACTTTCGGTTTCGGTGACTTCTGTCATCGAAGATCTAAAAATGGTTTTCTTGCCAAGGTTTGGCTGAAATCTCAGCAACGTTTCTCACCACAGCCTAGGCCTGAGTACGGTACCACCTACACATGTAGCTCTGCGGCGAACTCTCATGGTGATCTCGACTCCGGCGGCCCTGCAAATATGAGGCAGCACAGCACGGTCCGGTGCTAGCTACCCACTTCACATAACCGGACTTTGGAGATCTGTCATAAACTGTCAAACCGTCACTTCATATGTCTATGTTAGGCCCATTTTTCCAGAGTGAATTTCTTTTCCAATTGAAATTTAAAAGCTTATCGAAGGTCGTTTCCGGGTTCTCGCTCCCTCTGAATTCCCGCAACCACACGGCCTCGAGGCGAGTCATTACTTGGCTTCATGGATGCAGGCCCAGTAGCTCATACAGAGATTGAGATATGGGCCAATGATTTGTACGTCTCCTTGTGTGAGAAGAGTTTCGGTGCTAACACTCTTTTTAGATTTGCGTACAAGGTCGGAATATTGTATGGCCGCACGAGTCCTTTTCGTTGAACCTGTTTTATTATACAGCTCTACTTCACCGCAGCGAGTGGGCTTTGCATGTATGATTACCTTCTCACTTTTCAAGACGAAGTGGATTATATGTGGAGCGAGAAGAAGGGAATAGGTGAGTTTCAGTGACTTTTTGTGTAGATATTTCAATGCTCACTAGACTAGTATTCTACCTTTTTATCGTTGTGCGTAGGACAGTGCATCCTTGAAGACGAAGAGAGCTGAATCCCTTTCGATTCCAGAACAGATACTTTGCGCTGGCGTTTTGCATCGTTACGCTGGTTGGTGAGTATGTAACACAACGCCAACCCAGACGTCGCTTACATTTCGTGCCTATAGCGTACTTCCTCCCTTCTTGGACGTATGAAGTGAGTCCGATTGCCTATTCCCCCTCTAAACTGAACTAAAAGATCCTTTCTCGGTTGGCTATAGGTGTACGGACAATTTGCCCTGCAATCCCTCTTCTGATCTTTAACGTACTATACAACGGCAACATCTAGATGTAACCGATTTGCCATCGTAGAATGGTTGCAAGCACTCGTAATTGCCATCACAGCCGAGGCAGTTTTGCTAATACGGTGGGTCCGAAAGCCAGAGAACCGAAACCTGAATTATTTATTTTTCGTTTTCCAGAATTTATGCATTGACTTCGCATCGACCGCTAGTCCTGGTACTCTCGTTTTTTATCATGGGACAGATCGCTGTTGTATTCGTTGCGATGCTAGAGCCGGGTCAAAATGGAGGTGAGCTAAATGCGCCAGGGGTCAATAACCGCATGAAAGTTTACGTCAAGACCCTTGCAGCCTTGAGGCTACCGGATATACCTATTGAACCGTTTCATAGTGCGTTTTTTGCAAGTTTCTCCCGAGTTTTTTATCTTACTATCCTTTACTGAGAAATCAGTCTGCATTCTCTATTCCGACATCACCATGTGAGTCTCGATTCTCCCGTTCTTACCCTCCACTGACGCCCCGCCTAGGGATATCATTTATCTATCGCTCTCTATCGCTTTCGACGTCATAGTCTTCGTCCTCACATACTATCTCACCATCAACGGCACTGGTCGCCTCTTCCCTGAAACTATATTACTCCACACCTTACAACGGGACAGTTTACTCTATTTCTGCGCCATTCTTTCCGGAAACTTGGTTTGGCTACTTATGGTCCTATTCGCAAGAGTGAGTTTTTTTACCTCCTGTTGTATATCCCGACTTCGACGCCCAGCTAACCTTAACGAAACAAGCCCGGAATCAAATTTATTAACGCACAGTGCGTATCCCCGGGGTAGATTCTTCTTTGCGCGTTCTAACAAAAGCTTCATTCCCCAAAACAGACCCAGTCTTTTGTTAGTCGATTTCCTTTCGCGTCTTGGTTAGCCACGTTCTGATTATGAAAGTTTTCGATAGGTTCACGTCGGTGATGATTAATCGCTTGACCCTCTCTCTCCGAAAGGCCAATCACAAAAAGTCCGGAAGAATTGCAGATATCCCACTTCTTTCTCCTTCCGACTGGGAAAATTTCAATCTAACGGACGGCATGCTTTCAAGATGAAGAAATGATTGTAGAATTTTTATTGACGAAGGACTTGGATAATCGGTGGCTATAATATATAACCTGTACATAATCAATTGATACCTCAGACAGACGAACGCGGACAATTACAGATTAGTCGAATCGTCGGTGGGTCAGGGACGAAGAATAGCTGGTCACTCGTCCAACTCTATAGGAAGTTGCTTTGGACAAGAACACAGTGGACAAGAGCGAGCTGGCAGCCCGCTGTGCCTTCTGAAACTGTGTATTGGACTTCGTTTGATGTAAACAGATTTAGAATGCCGGAAGCGATTTGGCGGCTTTTTGCTGAATACCATTCGATACCGCACATCGAGATTAATACGAGATGTAGGGCGAAGACTGCACGGGATGGTTTGGAATGGACGGTCGAGGGGCGAATCAGGATGCCATCTTAATTTGCCCATAGCCGTACTCGATCCTCAGTGGGGAATAGTTCTGAGCACCTTATTTCTTGGAATTTGCTCTTCTGGCAGTTGTCAATTGGATGAGATGTTGGTGGACGAGGACGCCTTCACCTCAGCTCTGATCAGAATCATGTTGTCACTTCATCAACAAGAAAAGACGTTCGAAGGGTTTGAGTGAGTCGAGGGAAGCTACACCGTTTTCTGGAACGAGAACTCGAAGTCCGAGAGCCGAAACACCTGTATGTGTGTTCATCACGGAGGAGCACAGATGTCATTTCGATGCGTTGCGGTAGATAAATGGACTTTGGGTTTGTTATGGGTTTTGTTGTTCAGTTGGAAAGATCGGACTGTTGCTCTATAGCATCGATGAAGAAGAGGTGGAAGGTGACTCGTGAGTTGATGAAAGTTGTCAACGTATTCTGTGCGGCCTTCTCTGAGAAGGGTACGTGCGGGGCTGTCATGAGGAAAGCATTGCCGAGCTGTTTGGAGTCAGTTGAAGGACTTTGTAATCTCAAAGCCATCCTATGAATGCCTCGAAAGTCATGGGTTCCGGACTTTGTATGAAACCCAAGATCATGAAAGTTGAAATGTTGATTTCCGTTACCATTACGTTATTATGCTAGCTATCAACGTTCAGCGTTCAGTGCTCAGCACGGGGGTCGGCGCTAGCACAGGTCAGCACACGTCACAGTGCATAGCTGACCAGCCTCAATGCAGAACATGTGGGTATGCCACTGCTGTAGTGGATTGGTCTTAACATCCTTATCCTTTCACTTCCATTGTTACTGAGTGAGTGAGCATTTTCTCCTCCCCCAATAAACAATACTAGTACTTACAGTTCTGCATACAGGGCCTTTTGTGGCTAAGAATACCTTTGTGTCTTTGAATTCTGCTTTCACATAGCCATAAGCAACTGGAGTAATGGGGGACCTAGAGAGATCAATGGAGCACCAGACTCGAGCCTTGAATCACCCACATTGTGATGCATTCCTAGACATTGTGGCAGGTGCTCTCAAACTGTATGGTCAAACAGGGGCAGAAGAAAATCTTGACAAAGTAATGGGATTGTACTTGGAGGTACTCAAAAATTGCCCTGCCAGCCATGGCCACCCAGATCATTTTCGGGCCCTGGAAATGGTCTTTCACACCCAATATAAACAAACAGGCAGAGTCAATTTGGCTTTATACAGAGTCACTCAAGCTTCTCCAGCCTGGTCACCCAGATCATGTTAGAACCACATATGATCTAGCAACCTTACTTGTAGAGAGAAGTTGTCAATCAGGATTGGTGGAGGATCTTAACAGATCCATTCAACTCCTAACTGGAATGTTGGAAACATACTCATCTAGTCATCCACTCTATTACTCCTTTCAGGTTTCCCTTGGAACTGTGCTTCTTTCCCAGTACTGGAACACAGGAGCAGAAGAAGACCTGAGAAAGAGTATTCAGCTTTCTATAGAGTCACTCAAGCTCCTTCCACCAAGTCACCCAGATCATGCTGAAGCCACTTAAAGCCTAGCAACCTCACTTATAGTGAGATATGATCAATTAGGATTGGCAGAGGATCTTGAGAGATCCATCCAACTGTTAACTGGGTTGGTGAAGATGCACTCATCTAGTCACCCACTCTACTCCTCCTTTCAGGAATCCCTTGGAACTGCACTTCTTTCCCAGTATGAGAACACAGGAGCAGAAGAAGACCTGAGAGAGAGTATTCAGCTTTATACAGAGTCATTCAATCTTCTTCCACTTGATCACCCAGATCATGCTTACAATCTGGGATCACAGGAAACAGAAGTGGTAGAGAATATTGAGAGGTCTATCCAACATCTACCCACATTCATCACCAGACTTGAAAAGGAGTTTTTTGCCAAAGCTATGGAATACTACCACACCTATCCTAAAGCACAAAGAAGTACAATCAAAGTGCAGGGAAAAGCATTCAGGAGCAGGTTATGACCCATTTTGGAATGGCTCTGGGAGGATGTTGTTTCAAAGGTGGTAGATGAGTTGAAGATAGCTAGTGTGGCCAAAGGAAGTTGCATATGGTGGTGCCCAACCTCAGTTCTGACCATTCTCCCTTTCCATGCTGCTGGTTATGAAACAAAGGACACAAAAAACTATTTGATTGATTCATACATCTCATCATACACACCAACCCTCCAGGCCCTCATTGATGCTCATTGATCTCCTCCACAATCTAAACCAGGACAGCCTGTTAAGCTTCTTGTGGTTGGTCGAACTGATCTGACTCTGAAGCATGCAGAGGCTGAAGTCAAAGCTATATGTGAACTTGGTCCATTTGTGAGCTATTTAATTGAGAAGGATGCAACACAAGAACAAGTATTGAAAGAGCTATTATCTCATCAATGGGCCCATTTTGTGTGTCATGGAACATTGGCACCACTTCCTTTTGATTCATTCCTACACTTGTTTGGAGAAGACAAGCTGACCATGGGTGACATCATTAAAATGAATCATTCAAATGCCAGCTTTGCTTTCCTTGCTGCATGCTATTCAGCAGAACAGAATCCAGCTGGACTGTCAGATGAAATGCTTCACCTTGCTGGTGCCATGCTATTCAGTGGCTTCCAGAGTGTTGTTGGTACAATATGGGAAATGGTAGATAAGGATGGGCCCAAAGTCACAAAATGATTTTATGAGGAGATGCTTGGCAATGACCAGCCAGTACATACAAGGGCAGCACAATCATTATGGAAGGTCACAAAGAGAATGAAGGATGAGAAGAAGATAGGAGGGGATGGGAAGGAGACAGTGGTCTATCCATTGGAGAGATGGGTCAATTTCATTCATATTGGAGCCTAGCTATGAATCATGATTGAATTGTATCTGTAAACATATATGCATGCCCTGTTATTAACTAACTCTAGCCTTAGTCTCTTTGACCAAGACCAAAAAAAAAGTGAGCATACACACAGAGACTTAGCTTAATGATTGCACTGTGTCAGTTGCTTCCCATTTGCAGTCAATAATCTTGATCCATCCCTTTGTGTCCCCAAGAAAGCACTGATATAAAGGCCTCAATATGAATGTACATACATCTTGCTGAACTGTGGAGTGTATAAGCTAGACATGTTCTGGCCCCAGTAATAAGGCACATGCCTAGGAGATGCCTAAAGTCTCCCTGGAGGAGCAAGCTAGTGTCACCTTCGAGTCGGGCATAATTAGCCTCTGAATGACAAGGGCAACACCATATTTCTTAGAGAACTTGAACTTGGCTTCGATTTGAGCCTTCGTAAGCTGACTTGAATTGGACTTCTTATCTGTGAAAAAGTTCCCATGTTTCTTGAAAAAGCCCCTATTCACTGGCTGCGAGACAACATAGACCCTGTCTATTTCCCCATAGTCACCAACCTTTTGAGCAGATGAGTAGCTGATATGATCGTAAAAAGAAGCTGGACGTTACCATGACTGGGTAAGATGGATCCCAATTGGCTATCATTGACGTGGTCACGAACAGACAGTCAACAAACATGCGCGAGTCTGCTGCTTGAAAAAGTTGAAAGGCGAAGTTGGGACATGATTGAGCTCAACCACGATCTCCTCTTTTGATGATATTGTTCAGCTTGTGCGAGGCTCTTGCTGTGTATCGACGAGGTCTCACTTGCAGCAATGGTGTTGATGGAAAGTAAATGAAAGCCAATGTAAGGTCAGGAAGGGGGGCCGATGAGGGGATTCCTCTGCACAAGATTGATATCAGATATGGAAAAGGCTCGAGAAAGTCTGTGAGAAGGCTATGTAGTCTTGAAAAAGTGGTGCTCGCATCGTCGATAGTTCGAGTTAGCAATGTAGGAGGTATTGAAATGGCCTGTGTGAGTTCAAGAGTCAAAGAGTGCTGCAAGAGGTGAGTCGAGTTCACTGCTCACTCTGGAGATTACAGCCGATCTCATGGCAAGCGTTATACAGGGATATGTTCGGTGAGCCACGGATGGCCAGACGAATGCATCGGTTTTGGCGAAGTTGATGAATTCGACGGTATCGAGTACCCGGCTGGCATCGACAGTGTTAGCTACGGCTGCTCTGTAGTTGCGGGTAAACCAAACGTTTAATGATTTAATGTTGGCGTCAGCCAGAGGTCAGGACGTAGACTTACCCAAAAGAAGACTCTTCGTCTCCTTGTTCGAATTTCGTCTTCTCATATTTTGTTGTAGCTCCACCCATTTCGAGCACATTATTGATGTTGTGTTGAACACCGTGGTTCTCAAACTGAGTGGTAGATTAGATGAGATCTTCAAGACGGAATTATGACTTACTATCAGAGCCCAGGTTCGTTGCAGCGTCCCAAAGTCACTCAATCTCTTCTTTTATAGCTCGTAACAAAAAACGACAAGAAACGTCGTTGGGGAACGGAGGTAGTTGTGGTACTGGCACACCAGCTGAGAGACCCTTTATACCTAACTCACAAATAATCGGTAGACTTGGAGACCATCGACGAACAGTTTTAGAGTGGGGAGGCGACCCGTTTCGAAGTTGTTCTTGGAGAAAGACGAATCGATTACATAAGCGTAAGGCAAACTAGGCGTAGCTCACCGAGTGGGACTGTTCGATATTTTCTTATTTTGACCATCAGTACACTGTAGGAAAAACTCCCTCGATGCTCCTGGATCTGGCTCCCAAGCTCTTTGAACGAGAAGCACGGCGACGCTAGGACTGTTACCAAGTTCCTTACCAATAGAACACATCCAAACGATTGCCTCCTCTACTACAAACGTGTTACTGCGTGCCTAACGCTTTCGAGGCATCTACTATCGTTGGCTACGACAAAGTCCTTCAGCTGACTTTAAACACGTTTAACAATGCCTTGTTCATGAAAGCCCGTATCCTTCTCAAAAAAGGAGACTACACAAGCGCACAGAACACCTCGACGACTTAGGTCAACTCACCTTCCGCCTCTTCTTCATCAACAAAAAATGATGCCAAGCCCAGGAAGCTTCTCAGCTATACATTAGGGCCCAGAAAAGCTAAAGCCCACCTACCTTCTGCATGCGTCGAAACCACATTCGCGTTCCTACGAGACTTCTCTCCTTTTTCGATATCCATACGTTCATTAAGTGCGGAATGCTCGTTACTTGCGGGGCCGGATATGTCGGTGACTCCCGACTGGCTAGCTTGTTAGCTGCGGAGGAGGCAATGAACACGCACACACGAGGTCATACCTGCACCGGAGGAGGGTGTAGCTGCTCTCAATCCTTTGAAGCAATGTCTATGCTTCGATCCGGACGAAGTCTGCTTGTTGCTTCACCGATACCCGAAGGCATTTGCAAAGTCGTTCGTTAAGCTGAATGACTTGTTGGGGAAGGAAGACTGGCGAGGTATCTTGACAGAATCTAGAAAGGGCAAGGAGAAGGAATTGTTGAAGAGGTTTGATGAAGCAATGAAAGCGAATACTCTACGAGAACGGCTTCTAGCACCACCTTCCAAGAAATATGCGAAACACGGTAAAGAACAAGTTTCCTCATCCGAATCCCTTGAAGGCCTCTCCTCGAAGACAGACTCTTATTCCTTCGTTGTGTCGTGCTTATACAAACTTGGCTTCGGCGTCGTCAGGTTCGACGTATCAGAACAAGGCCAGTGTTTACTGCTCAGAACTTTTGGGAGCGATGATTGTGCGGACGACGTGGATGGATTAGTTGGAGAGTCCCTCATGACCTCTGATGAAGATTCCGATGCTAAAGAAACCGTTCAGTTGTTCGAGAAGGCGTTCGAAGCTAGTGGAAGGAGTAGTCGGGACATTCATAAATGGTTGAACGACGCAAAGAAAGCAATCGAGATGAGGATGAGGAAAGCTATTACAAGGTGTTGTGAATTAGTAGAGATGCGGAGGAGAAGACGATTAAGAAGGCTTTCAGGAAAGCAGCCAAGAGCGCACATCCGGATAAGGGAGGAACTGAACAGAAGATGGCTGCGGTTAATGAAGCTTATAGGTTTTGAGTAATCCAGGTGAGTGAATGTTACCTGCTCTCTGTTTTTGGTACGCTCATTCTCTGCTACAAAGCTCCGAGCGTGGTTCGATACTGGTGACGTCCCCAACGATCCTTCGGGTGGTGATGCTGGCCCGTTCACGTACACTTATTCGGGAGGATATGGAGGTTTTGGTGGTTTCCCTGGTGGTGATTATCCATTCGCGCAGTTCTTCCGGCAGAGTGGCGGAGGTGACAAGTATTTAAGTTCCAGCTCCATTGGATTCTGTTATTAGAGGGTATGCATGATTCGATTATGTTGCACGGATACGCTATATACAACAACCTATACTTACCACGCGTTGCCCTAAATCCAGCCTCGAGCGAGATTTTAACTGTGGAGTCTTGTATGTTTGGAACGTTCAGACCGTTCCCTCTTCGGTTGTTCGAATGACTTGCCAAGTTTCAGGGCCGTAAAAGGCTGTAAGCTCATCAGTATCAACACCTAATGCTCAGAGGGTAGGCCTATAAATCGCTCGCAATTTCTTAGTTTTACGGGACGTAGTACCGCTAGTACCCAAATCATTTCCATGTTCAACGGCTTCCGCAATCATAGGACTCGAGAAAGAGAGTGGCTCAAGTACGATCGAAATGCTCGTGTATTGCTTGGGCTCTCGGAGAAGTGCTATAATATCTACCAATGCGTCCCCTAAAATGTACATTGGGGATCCTGGAATGGGCTATCAGAGTACCAAAACGCTGCATTAGAGAAGCATGACGATCAACTCACGGAAGACAACGAACCTGTCACTTGTAAATCCCAGTGAAAACCGCGTCTGTTTAACTATGTTTTATAATGTTTTAGTATGCAAAAATACTGAAACATAGCAAAACATATCTTATGTTTTAATTGTTGTATTTTTGAAAAATCCATCGAAGTTCACAAATATTACTAGTACAGGTCTGTCGCTACTGCTACCCACCACCCACTGTTCCTCCTTCTACTGCCTCTCGAGTCTCGACACCATACACGCCATCTTTTCCGTGCTTCCGCCTCGCCCCCTACTGTATATATCGCTATGGCATTGATAGTTTATACGGCGGGTACTGTAACCTGTTTAGAACGTTGTTCAGTTCACCGTTCACCGCTGTCACAAATAAGCTTACACACCTTTTTTGCTTGTTCTTTTCTGCTCGTTTCTATGGGTAATGTCAGGAAACGAACATCGAAAAATGATGTCAGTGTTACTCACCTTACTGTTCGACATTTGAACTGCTCATCAAGCTCCTACAAAACAAGTTAGCGAGGGGCAAGAGATAGTGACTGCACAGCATACATGACGCTTCGCTTGGTAGATGCTGCGGCTGTTTGTGGTCCTGAAGCGACGGTAGGGTTGAGGATGTACGTGGCGGAAGCGGAAAGGCTTGCTGAGAGGGTTGTGTGTGTCGGACCCAATTGTATCTTGATTTGTGGATGTGGTTGGGTTTGGTTGAGCCCGGTGTATCAGCTGGAGCTTTTGAGCATTGCTTGGGGTACTAAGACGACATTAGCTGGGTACTATCAGCTTAGATGCGACTTACGGCGTTGGAGTTTGTTCAGGGATGTGAATCAGTCGACGAACTCGGGAGTAGAAATCAAAACCTCTCAATCTTCGAACCCATTCCCTTGTCATATTCTATTCTCCACAACTGTGATTCCGCCAAAGATACCACTGTAGCTTATCAGAGAAGTGAGTTCCGCCGTGCAGGCCTGAGGCATGGACACTTTGAGTACCTCTCTTCGTCGTCGATTTGCGTGTGGAGGACAGGTAGGTGAAATAGCGAATCCCCAATCTGTTGCTGTTGCACCAAGTTGACTATTCCCGGTTGACCCATACTAAAGCAATGACATTTTCAACGATCAAATGTCCGGAGGAGAAAATCTAGTGCTAGTGGTTTGCTCAGGAGTAAAATGATAGAAGTTTGACCACAGCTGCGTACCTATTCAAAGCGATCTGATCCTGACCTCAAGCCATGAATGCGACAAGAACCATTGTAGATCCACCAATAAGTTTAACTTGATTCATCTGAGGCAAAGGAGAAAGTGGGAGAAGGGAGAAAAGACGTGTGATAGAGGAAGAGGGAACGACGATGTGATGACGAAAACGCCGAGGTGGGGTGACATTTGTCAAAGTCCGCCAGATTGACCGCGTTCAAAAGGTCTTGTTTCGACCGATTGAACTGACAGTGTGAACAACATTGTCAAGTCGATGTCAAGATTGGAGCGTCGAGACATCAAAACGTTTGAAAACCCATAATCTGAGTTTTCGGCCCAGGGTAGTAAACCGCGCGAATCCAAGTCAAAACATCAGCATCATCGGCGAGTTTGGCGATCCTGCGATGCCCACGAGAGCCAATCCGCAATGCATGAAGGCGGTAGGAATAGGGGAAAGTGATGTGCAGGCATGTACGAGCTTGTGGGAGTACAGACGCGTGAACCCGACCTCTTGCAGTGCCACTACATCCATGCACTCTGGTCGGTGCCAGGAACTAGGGAGTTCTGGAGCTTCAAGTTGGATATTGACGCGATCTACAGACCTCCTATACAAATGGCCAAGTCCCAAAATAATTTTTAAAAAAAGTATGGCCTTGTTAGTGAATTACATTTGTGACGATTATTTTGATGGCACTTTCGACTCAGTGAAAGGGATAGCCTCTTTCAAGAGTGGCCCGTGGGCACTTATTCGCGGTCGTTTCTTTAAAATATTTGCCGATCTTCGCTTGGAAGTCGTAAGTGTGCCTCTTTGCGAAGAAGCTTTGATTCAAGCATGTCCTGACCCGCAAGACGTTTACCCACATACTGCTTCGCTTTGGAAATGAAAGCCTAGCTTTGGACGGGCGACGATCGAGTGGTTCTCGGGACCGTGGGCACAATCGGGAAAGATCAGCTTCACAGAAGATTTCCCGCGTAGGCAAAGCGCTCTCAAACCAGGCAGCTATCGCAAGGCCTCTCACTGCCTGAGATGTGCGTCTTCACACTACAAACCGCCACAAGTCTGTATTTCTGGTAACCAATTGATTCACGACTTCCTCTGTCATTTGATCTATACTTTCGGGCACTGAGGCTGTCGTATGCGAGGCCATTCATTTGCACCTACAAGTACTTTGTCAGAAGTCAGAACGGCGATCATAGTTCGATCCATAAATAACATGATTGAACTGTCGAACCACTATCCAGGTGAAAGTCGTGCCAACACCGACCCATAGCACACCAACATGTGTAGGAAGCCTGTTCTCTCGATCACAAACCTTCCGCTTGTGGTTGCAAGCCAAGACTGCTGGAAGCCGCACAATCCAACAGCCTCTGCCGCCAGACTGCGTCAGCCACGCCTCGACAGGTCTTGCGAGGAGAAGAGGAGGAGCGTATAAGCGTAACATCTCACTCCCCCCAGTTCGATATTCATTCTTACCTCTTTCTCGACCCATTATCACTTTTGGGCCATTTCATCTCCTTCCCTCGCCTAGTGTCAACAGAGAATGATGCGCAAAAACACTTTGAACCAAGCCCCAGCTCCAGCGACCCCAGCGCTTGGTACGGCTGGTACGACCAAGCGCAGGAAGGCTACTAGGACACCGACGTCCAAGTATGTGTTCAGGGTTATACTGATGAAGCAGAATGACTGACTTCTCTACAGCAGCTTCGCTTTGCCCCCTATGCCAGCTGTACCAACTTTGAATACGAGGCCCGCTACTCCATCGAGACCGGCTACACCATCAGTCTCGACGCTTCCTATGAGGCCGGCAACACCGACCTTGCAGCCCAAGGTGAGAGTATCATCTTTGTAGATAGAACGTAGCGCTCAAAGTGCACTTCCTCGCAGCCCATTCCAGTAGAGCCTCAAGTGACCTTCGCGTACGTGAACACTTCTCATGAACCCGTTAGTATAGCTCTGACCTCTAAGATGACGTTAGTGTCATGGGGGCAACCGGTAGTGGAAAAACGACCGTACGTCGAGTCTTCTCTCGCTTTCCGTAGTTCCGCTCAAAACTCATAACTCGTGCCCTCCTGCCAGTTCATTAATCAAGCTGGGAAACTTGATCTCCCAGTCGGCCATGGAGTTCAGTCTTGCACGAAGACTGTGCAAGCTTCGACTCCTTTCAAATTCGAGGGACATCAAGTAACCCTCATCGACACTCCTGGATATGACGACGATACCATTACTGATGTCGATGTCCTCAAAATAATTGCTGCTTTCCTATCGAATAGGTTAGTATGATGCCAATCTCATATCTTGACGAACAACTCACCCAGACATGACACAGCTATGCAAACAAGAAACCCCTTTCGGGCGTTGTCTTCCTTCATCGTATCTCAGACAGACGAGTTGGCGGTGTATCCCGACGAAATATCAAGATGTTCAAGGAGCTGTGCGGCGATGAAACGTTGAAAAATGTTGCATTTGCCACTACGATGTGGGAATACGTCGATAAAGAGACCGGGGAAGCACGAGAAGCTGAACTTCGCAGCGAAAATATCTTCTTCAAGCCGGTCATTGACAAGGGCGCGCGTCTCGTTCGTCACGAGAATACGGTCGAATCTGCACAAAGTATCCTTCGCTCGCTTATCGCGAACAAGCCGCTCCCGTTGCAGATCCAGACGGAGATGGTTGACCAAAAGAAGGAACTTCTGCAAACTGCTGCGGGAAGAGAGCTGCGACGGGAGACAGAGGAACAGATGGAGGTAGACGAGATCGAAACGAGGGAATTCATGCAGAAGATAACAGGTACAGTGATTTTCCCTACAGTTGCGACAACCCCGAATGCCTAACTTCAATGACAGAGGCGGTGTCGGTTTGTGAACAAGAAACACGCGAGGAAGTGTTGAAGGAGCATGAACAGATGCAGGATGACGTTCATCGAATCGAGGAGGAGGCACTTCAACAGGAGGAGCAGTACAATTTGGAGAAGGAGGTACTCGAGTTGAGTTTAGCACAAGCGCAAGATGCAGCACACAGTGACTCCGAGAAGCAAAAGGCGGAAATCCTCAGCCTGCAAGAGCGCTTGAAGGTAGCTTGCAACGCGTCGGCGGCAGAGCGAGATAAGCTTCAGAAGCAGGTCGTATTGGCCGATCGTCAGGTTCAAGAAAAATATCCCCAGCAAAGAACGGGGTACCTTTCTTCCTATGGTGCCTCTGTCGACGGCTTTTTCAGTAACCGTGGGTGGTGGTAAAATGACAAACGTTGTAACTTTGAGTAGGTCGTAGGGTTATGTAGGACGGCTTTTACCCCTTCACGGATTCCTGTTCCGGGTTCCTGTTCCGGGTTCTTTTTTGTTATGTTATGTGTGCTGTTCTGTAAATAGTATTTTGATGCTCTGCTGATTCGATTCGTTAGGGCGAGGGCGTGGCAAGGGCAGGGATATCGATGTCAATGAGCCATAGGCTGTTACTAGCGTGTTGTGGTGAAAGGTAAGGGCAACCGGAAATTGCCGTAACTCACTTTCAACTTCAGTACTCAGTTCCCACGACCTTTGTCCTCGACTTTCTCAAGCCAGTTGTCATTCTTCTTACTCGAGTTGTGGCAATTAGCTTACCAACAGCCAGTTATTCCACTCAAGGCTCCTCTGGAAAACAGATCATTCATCTTTCGATACAGTGTACACACTGGTCTACGCTCGATGAACGGTCTTGACACTAGTTGGGAATTCAGTTTCGATGATGAACCGAAACCCAAAGTCGAGTGGGAAACGAAGGAAGAGGCAATTGCTCGTTCTCGAGCTAGAAAACCAGGAAGGAAAAGCACTCAGATGTATGTTATTTGACACGAATCGTTACTCACATTCTCAGACTCAGATCATGATAAATTCAATAGCTCAGCGCGGTTCGCGATATCAAAGCAACAATTCGTCGAAAAAGCCCGGACATCATTAAAAAAGAAGACATTCAACCCAGTGTCGAGCTCGACTCGAATGACTCGGATACAATCAAGGAAGAAGAGGTTCAACCGAATGTTGAGCCGGAGTCGAACACCCAGGCGTGGCTCCAAAATATGAAAACGTAAGTCCAAAACCCACATATTTGTACTCTAATGACAAAGCCCTTCCATCTGCTTAGCCGAAGCTCGAGAAAAAGAAGAAGTCAGAAGATACTTTGCTTCCCATCCGAGCCATAGAGCGTTATCTGAAACCGATACCAATCTTCCAAGTTGACGCAGGTGAACGAGGTGTAGACACTGATTTTCCCGTACCGCGTGAATTCATTAGCTACGAATTTGGAGGTTCTCCTCAAGGAGCGTTTCCCAGGGTAAAACGCGAAAAACGGCTGAAACTGGAGCAAGATGGCTTTGGGGAGGGTATTTTCAATTTCATACCACCCTTATATGCCCCAAAAAGCTGGGTTTCCGGGACTCTATTTGAACATCTGCTCGGCCGATGAGATTGAGGACAGCGAGAAGAAGGATGATCGAACAAAAGAAGCCAAACAGGACGAGGGTATAAAGGCTGAGGATGAAGAAAACAAGAGTTTCAACTTGGAGGGGGTACGGGACGACGGAATCGATCGCGTATTTGTGCGTTTGGCTCCAAGGCAATGGCTATATGTTGGGCAGTATAAAATCGAACACAAAGCTATATTGAGCGGAGAGGAATGGGTGGAGTTGTCAGATAAGGTATGTATTTTACGATCCTTTTTATGTGATCACGAACTGAGTCTGTGCTTTTAAACAGGCAAAATTGGCTTGGATCAAGGGTGCTTTGACCAATGGATGGGGAGAGGAGATGAGAGCCAGAGCACATCTCATGAACAGCCCAGGTTCTGGTCGCCGTTATACCAAGCAAGAGCTTCACAGCCTCTTGAGTAATAAAAAAGAAGTCGCCAACCTGGAAATCACAGCGGAACAAATGACGGAATGCTTTGCAAGGGAAGAGTATGTAAGTCGTCAATTGCCTCAGTCAACTGAGTCATGGATTGATCTCCTTTCGAAATTGAAAGCGTGTCACTGTTGCGACCATGACATGTGTTGGATATCAACACGAGTTCCAGCGCCGGATGGTGGATGTGTACCCTAAATGGTTGGAAGAAAACCCAGGTCAGGCGCCCAAGGTCCAGGGAGCTCCAAAAGGAAAGACACGTAGGAGGGAGTCGGAAGGAACCAACAAGAAAGGTCCAAAGCCCAAGAAAGTCAAGACAGAAGCTCGGACTAGAAACACTTCCAAAACTGCTCGAAAAGGTTGTCAACTCGGCAGACGTCGATCTGCAGACTTTGACAGTTCAGAATACGACGAGTGGTATTGGGGGAGGAATCAGAGGATCAGGGTCAGGATACAGTATATATCCCCCGCGGAACCAAAACCGACGACCCGGGCCGAGCTCAAGAGTTGGGTAGACCCTCACTCCCATCGATCTTCTGCGCCATCCACCGGCTGCTGAGTGCTGATGCATGATGCTTTGAGCTTGTAGCTTTCTTGACGGTTTCCCATGCAGCGTGCTGCCGTGCCTTGTTTATATGTGCACAATGTGGCTACTTTCTTGTCGAATCCATGATTACAACATCGTACCATCATGGCCATAGGATTTATGCTCTCTTTGTATTTGAAGTTCGCGAATAATCATCTTTTGTTGACTGCTAAAGTAGAGCACCTTCAGGATTGTTTTACTACGACGGTGCCAACGCGGCTACCAAATGTCAAGTCGTTAGACTGTGTCACTGCGCGGTGGAAAGTCAGCAACAACTGCTATGCATTAGAACACATCGAATATATGAGGGACGACCCGGAGCTAGATGGCAGAACTATAACCAAGCAAAAGGAGCATAAGATGATACAACATAAATCAGTCAGACCTGGTCTCAGTCTCCAGCTTTCTTTCCTTATGACTTCCCTCCGACCAATGTTGTGATTCCGTCACAAGTTCGGTATCCGTGAAATGAGTACTTTCAGAATTAAAAGTATCCTGACGAGTTTTCTTACGACATGAACCAGTCTTCTTATCAACCCGTGGCAAACTTTCACTAGAACGTGGGATCCATGTCCCTGTCTCCTCCGTGAAATGTAACGGTCCAGAAATTTCCATGGTGCCGTCACCTGAGCTAAAGACGGTGTTGACATGAGATTTGTCCAAAGATACCATGATTACAATAAAGGTCGGATAGATGCCCTAAGCATGCGGATTCACAAGTCGTTAGAAACGCGGAAATTCGTCGTAACAAATTCTGAACGGACCGTAAGGCTAACAGCGATACCTAATATCAACGTGTTTGAAGCGGAAGTCATGACATTGAACCCCGCAATGAGGATTAGCAGCTTAAACACCTTCAGCTCGACGAGTATAAACATAGATCGGATAATTGTAACGCACCCAAACCGCGCAATAGAGAAATCCACTCTCAACGAGTAAAATGAGAACGTTTTCCGCTCGAGTGGAGGATTTGGAAGTTCCAGTTGTAAGGCTTAATTTAACAGCCTTTCGATAAATCCTGGAATGAACCATTGGGTATCATTAGCATCCGCCGTTGACGCTGAAGAAACTCAGACGAGCCCGGGAAAAATACCAACCAGGTTTTGAGACCAATCAACGATGTCGCCACAAGGTTCGTGATAAGCGGCGGTAATGTCAACACAAGGGAAAGAGTGTCTGGTCCTGGGGTTTCCCGCACAAGATCGAGTGCGGCCTTTGTGCCGTTTCCGATAACAGCGCCTATCATCATCAACAAATCTAGTTTGCTTCTATGCATAATACCGCGTGATGAACGAACCTATCGTGCCCAACATGCATACTGCAAGCAATAATCGGACCTTCAAACTGTGTGACCAAACCACCCATGTCCTCCATACCACGACTACATCTCCAAGAAGGAACTGTAAAGAGAGTTTCCTTGTTGGACGGTGCAGGGTGATAAGTTATCAGGGTTCTTACATTGAGCCTCATCAGGATATTGGAAGCGAGGCGAAGCTCGAGGTTCAGCTCTCTCGTCGAAAGAGCGTTCAATCCGTACGAGGTTGCTTGACGCAGGCACATTATCATATCGATGGTGATCACGCCAAGCGAAGCAAGAAACATGACGCTCGTTAGGACGAGAAGTAACACCCTAGCACGGACTCGGCCAAGTCCTTTTCGACTGATAGTACTAACGATCAGCCTCTACCGGGACACTATGAAAGCAAGTTGCGCACAAAAGTAGCCAGGTCGAAGCTAGGAAAAGTAAAGCGTGTATTCCTTTCAAAATAAAACATATCAGAGCATGTCGCATATGGAAGTGTGTCCAGTAATTCACCGAAGAACAGGAACTCCAAACCAATCCTGATGATCACATGTTGGACCGCGAGGACTTGAGAGCCAGTCAAGTAATGAGGCGTCGATGCCGCGACGATGGCCATGGTAGGATGATTAAGGGAGTACGGGGGGTGGAAAAAGCCTCACGAACAAGATTGCCTTCGATGAATGTTTTAAATAGTCTAAACGCCGGCGCTGGCCAAAAGAGCAGTCATTGGTGGAGCACGGCTGAGTATAACCCGAATTATCGCCAGCGCTCGTTGATGCTTGAATTTCCGAGTTGTACGGAAACCCTTTATCGGTGGGTCGTGCCATTTCAGCCCTGTTCTTGATGGGTGTTCACTGAGGTATGCAAAAAGGATTCAAAACAGGCTCACATATCAATGTTCACATTATTACATTACCCATCGATCCTGATGCAATTGCCTGAGCTCCAAATCCTGTTTGTGAATGAGATTGACATGAGCTGAGCTGGAGTAGCAGAACAGGAGGTATGCATTGGCGTGGATTCATTTCGACATTGCCAGTGCTTGAGGTGCTTCTCGACGACGGGTGCAATTGACGTGATAGGCAGGAGGTAGGAAAGGGTGAATTTTCAAGCTGCGTGAGTGACAATTCGGCTCGGTTTTGAAGTGAAGAACCACGGCGAACTATACGTCGTGTGAAGCAATCAGTGAGGGTGGTCGATCTGACGCTTAGCCCTGGGAACGATCATGTGACCATAACGCGCATACTCAAGGTACTCAAGGCTCAGAGTCAACATGAGGGCAAGTCAGGTCAACATGAGGGCAAGTCAGGTCACCATATGAGATGCATAAAAAAAAAACTCGAGCCGCTGGGTAACCACGTAAAAAAAAACATTCGGGAGAAGACTATGATAGTGTCCGCACAAAGCAAAATTAGGGTCATCCTTTCAATTCATCAATTTAACGTCCCAGTCCACCTGTCATTGGCGGGCGGCCAGGGAAAGCTGAGAGGTCCTTCGGTTCCCACCCGCTGCAGTTCTCACTATTCCAACTCTTCACTCAACCGTTCGCAGCTTCACAAACGCTCTCAAGTGTTTGCCGGGATACAAAGGCAAAAAGAAATCGCGGAACTTGATCACTTCCTCGCTATGGGATTTCGTACCTCAATACCGTCAAAAGCCGGTAGAAAGGATGAGATACTTACTTTGCATCGTAAATTTCGAGGTCCAGTCGTCGGAATATATTGGCAAATATCAAGTACAGTTCGCACCATGCGAGGCTGGGAACGAAGAGCAGATAAAATCGGGTCACTGAACACGTTACTTGGGTAGTGTAGCAAAAAACGTACTTGATGCCCAAACATATCCTTGGACCTTTGGAGAATGATACGAGGTATTTCTCCAACTCTCGATTATCCAACCACCGTTCAGGTATGAATTCATGTGGGTCGGGGAAAATGGAAGGATTTGTATGGACGATGTAGGATGCACACGATACTACGGTCTAGCAAAGAAACGTCAGCGTCAGAGGGCCGGGAAATTGGAGACCAAACTACGACTGACTCCAGGAGGTACAGTTGTGCCTGCTATTGTAGAACCAGATGAACCGACGACTCTCGGAAGAGGAGATGACACCCCATGAGATAGACGTAGGGATTCTTTGATCACCGCAGTCTACCAGATGAAACGGAATATCAGCAACAGTATACGTAACGAGGAAAGATACATACCAAATACGGCAGCTTCTCCAACATTTCAAACTTCATATTCTCTTCCTCCAACCCATCCAGTTCCTCCCGCAACTTCTTCAAAATCATGCGATTTCTCAACAGATGAAACGTTCCAGTCATACACGCATTCCCAACAGTATCGCTCCCAGCGAACTGCATGCTAGCACATTCGTCGACGATCTGAGACTTCGGAACAATCCAAGGACTCTTCTTCGATCCATCGCGTTCCTTATCCAAAAACACCTCGAATATAGCTTTCTTTTCCCCACCAACGCCAATATCCTTATCCTCCTCCGCCAAAACCGTCAGTTCGTCCACCTTTGCTCCGATATATTGTGTTTGGTCGAGGATGGGTACAAGCATTGGATTCAGCTTGCGAACGATGGGGTCTGGGAACATCTGCATGATTTGTCCCAGCGGTCGGAGATAGAATATCAACCATTGGCCATGGATGATCTCATCCAAACCCTTCAAAAGAGGATGCGCGAAACCAGGAGAATCGAGGGCACCAAACTCTTGACCGAAGAGATAGGACATGATGATGTCCATAGTTGTAGCACGGTAGGCGTAAAAGAGATCAGCTGGTTCTTTATCAGATGAGTATCGGCCTGAAGACAAGGAAGTGACAAGTTTATTGACCTAAGAGAGAAAATGTATCAGTTTCCACGGATCTGGGAAAGAATTAATACTCGCAATTTCTTGAACCGAGTTCTCTAGATTCAAAACCGCTCTTCTGGAGAAATAAGACCCGATTCGAACGCGTCGTTTCGAAGCCTCTTTCGGATCTGTAATTTGCGCTACAGCATCTGGGGTAGCAAGAGCGTCGTAGAAATAGAGATATTTGACCGGTTTTGACACAATATGAATGTTGTCGAACGCGTTAGGGTCACTAAAATGGAGCTAAGTAGTCGACAAATTTTGACTGAGGCCAGGTTCATGAAAATTGTAATGTATCTCGACTAACCTCGGTGGGCGTTACTCGTACAACTGGACCTAAAACAGTAAAAACGACGATCTAGAATCGGTTCGGCCAGCGAAAAGCAGGTTCACTCACCGTATTTTCTATGCAGCTCCACCATATGCTCCGTCCATCCTCCATCCTTTACCACATCATAGTATCCCCGATAATAGAACGTGGCTGCAGCAAGCCAAGGTCCTGGGAAGTTTCGAAGTGGATGGAAGAAAATTCGGTAGATGATCTGAAGTGCGAGTCCAGATGATGCCAACAGAAAAACCAGTAATGGGCCGTTCATCGATGTTTGAGATGGAAAATCAGAGTAGGGTTCAAATCCGTTGCACTGGTTTTTGTATGTGGTTGGGCCTGTAACTAGCAGCCCCTCACTGTCACTTCATAATGCTTCATAATGCGCAAGTCCCTAACTTGGTCTCCAGGTCAAATTTACTCCCGGTTTGCAGGTCCGTGCACAGGTACTCACTAAGACTTGTGTCATCACGCACGGGCCTGTCATAGGTCTAGTAGGCATTGAAATATTGAAGCTTGAAGCTTGAAGTCCTGGTGGCACTACTACCATGGTAAGTAGACTATGAACTCGATCAGTTCGCGAAATTTCTGCACAAATGGCTCATGTTAACGCTCCTGTGTATGCTTTGCGTATTCCCTCGAGTAACCTGCAGTCTGGCTTTGCAGTCGTTATAATACGAATCGGAATTGCTAGTCTTTCAATGGTCCAGGTGAGAGCACGTTCCTGTGGTGATTGAATAAGTTCGGGAAGAGAATTGAAAAGTTTCCAAAAGCGGAACCGTGAACGCGTCTTGTGGCCCTGGGTATACCCCATCCTTCCTAGATCTAACTCTCAACATGGCAAGGTCAAAGGGCAAGGAAAATTCCGTGATAAACATAAAAGCCGAAGATACCTCCTCGCGAGCGACAGCCTCTCTGGGGAGGCAAATTCTCAGCCCATAGTGCACGTTAGTCTTTTCTCGCGTCTCTTTGATAGTCTCAGCTCTGGGCTGGCGGTCACGATTCATCTCAAATTCATTTACAGCCAAAGCTGAAGGGTAAAAAGGAAGCTGAAGAAGCTGCCGAGCTGTTGAAATCGGAAACGATTTCCCGTTTCCTAAAGCACATACCCCTTTTTTCTGTGGACAAGGAGGAGGTCGACACAGGTTTTACGGTGTCGAGGTCGTACCTCAGCAACGAATTTGGTGGTAATTCTATGCAGACGTTTCCCCCGTTCGACGAAAAAAAATGGAAGGAAAGGGTTGTAAACCGAGGTTTCGGAGACGGAACTTGGGCTTTTATGCGTTGGGACTACCGGCATGCCTGGACGACCTGGGCTCTTTTTCCACAGTGGGGACAAAACCAAACCCGAAGAGCTAGAACAAAAGAGACGGACTGATAGGCCGGAGCGCAACAGGTCTTTTATTCGGGTTGACAGTGACCAATGGCTCTATGTTGGCCAATACGATGTATCATTCATCGCGCCCCTCTCCAAAGATGATTGGAAAGAACTCAGCATCAAGGTAAGTCCCTGGATCGGAATAGATATTTCGCTTGGACAGGTCACTTGACTTGCTGCTATCCAGGTCCAAAAGACGTGGATCAAAGGTGTTCTTGGAAAAAATTGGGGCAGAAATCAAAGAGTTCGAATTCTCCTCCGAAACCGCCCCGGCAAGAATCGCAGGTACACCCAGGCCGATTACCATCGTCTCTTGGAAGATAAACATCGGAACTTCAAAGATGAAGTTACGGCGGACCAGGTGATGGATGCATTCGATAGGGGTGAAGAGATGAGGGATTCATCAGCTCAGGCTTTTACTTGTTCTGCCTCATTGACGATGTCCCTTCTACGCAGTTTATTCTCGTCTACACCATGAAATGCGTAGGCTACGAATACAATTTTCAAGAAAAACTTCTGAACGACCATCCCAACCGGCACCATTCGGAGCAGAAAAAGAAGGTCAAGCGGGAAAGGCATTCGGATGATGAAGACTCTGGGAGAACTCCGAAAGTGAAAAAGGCTAGGAAAAGCAAGAACTCGGGAGTAGCAGCGCCAGTTGACGTGGCCGATTACATTCCGCGTGGAACAAGGTCTCGTCCGGCTCGAACTTCAAAGTCAGCCGCTTGACGGAGCTATATTTTACCTGGTTACACCTCGAATGGGGACAGCAGCGACATGCCTTGTTTTCTTTGCTCATGACTGCACCTGTCACAGTCGTGTCGTCCTTTATTGTAGCTTTCTTGTGAGGGCCTTATACATGCACATCTCGGTGGATTTTGATGGAGATGAGGCGCGCTGCCTAGGTGGGAACTTATGTTGTTTCTGCGATGGAGGCGAATATGTATCATAAGTTAATCTCGACGGTGTGTAGACTTGTATTGCGGTGAATTGGTATCGGAGTCGGATATTGGAGTTCGTGATAAGATTTACAGACGTTGCGTTCAACTTGCGTCCAGTTATACGTAAAACCAGAGCTACCAACGAGATCGAAAATGATTTCCGGAATACTCCCGAAAGGCTCCAGTACCTATTGTTTGAACCTTGCAGGTTGCTAGTGAGTACTTTAGTCGGTGCGAGTCCCAGTCCTCGGACTGACTTTTGCACACGGCAAACTCCGAAGAAAATTCCCACACGCGTTGTCTCGACTCGTTGCAGCTCGCTTAAGCTTCACTTACAGGATTCACCTAAACCTCGGCAACTACGAATTAGCTCTCACTCTCAAAGATGAGGGTCAGGTCTGAGGAATTTGACGACCTCCTAGTTGCGGCAAGCGAGAGCTTTTCTGGAGATACTGCCATTCGGGAGGTTCCGAAACTTGAAGACGGCGCGAAAGTTGAGCTCGAGACTCGCGCTAACAATGTACGCCTAAGTTCGAAACGCATCCGATCATTCTATTCGACTAGTTCAAGCCACTGACCTTTCTCTCAATTTTTGATAGATTTCTTCTGCACCAACTCGGACAGAGCAACCCAAAACCGAAGCGGACGAAGTACCTCTGGCGAACTCGCAAGCAACTTTTCACGTTCGTCTTTTATTTCCCGTCCTCTTAACATCTACCAACTTCTGTACTAACGGTGGTTCAAACCCAAAAATCCAAATCAACAGCCAAAGCTAGAAGGCAAAAAAAAGCGGAAGAAGCTGTCGTCATCTTACAGTCATTCTCCAAGTTCTTGAACCACATACCCGATTTTCCTATAGACAAAACTAAATTGGATACTGATGTCACGGTGTCAAGAGCGTATCTCAGTAGAAAATTCGGTGGAAACCCTCAGGAAACGTATCCCACCTTTGACAAGGAAAAATGGAAGAAGAATGTAGTAGACCAATGCACTGGGATTATAACCCCGCCATGCCGTCTCTGCCTGGCAGACCTGGTTTTTTTTTTGGCAACGGAGATGCGGACGAGATCGAGAAATTGGAGAAGAAGAAGAAAAAGACTGGGACTCCTCAGCGTAATAGGGTGTTTACCCGAGTTGAACCTGGTCATTGGCTATATGTGGGCCAATACGATGTATCGTTCACCGCAGCCCTCTCTAAAGAGGAATGGAAAGAGCTAGATCCAAGAGTGAGTCCTTAATTGGGAATGAATCTTTCACTGGGCTGAAGAAGATTTACTTGAACTCTGTCCCTGTTTCAAAGGTCCACAGAACCTGGGCCAAAGGTGTCTGCGAGAAAGATTGGGGAAAAGACCAAAGAGCTCGAATTATCCTTCGGAATCGCCCAGGGAAGAACCGCAAGTTCACACTGGAAGAGACCGACCAGCTATGGAACAGTGGTCGAAACTTTAAGGGTGAAGTTATCCCGGTGCAGGTTATTGATTCATTCGATCGAGGCGAGAAGGTGAGTCAAGCTGACAACGTGTCTTGACCGTAGCTCATTCACGACTACGTCTACGCAGTTTATTTTGGTCTATACCATGGAATGTGTTGGATATGAGTACGACTTTCAACAGAAACTCGTCTCCGATCAGCCTGCCTGGCAAGCAGATCGAGCAGATCAAGCAGCGTCTAAGAAGCGGAAGCAGAAGGACAGGGAATCGGATCAAGAGGATGCTGGGGAGACAGCAAAAAGGGCCAGAAGGATCACCGTAACAGAATCAAAGAATCGGGCTCTCAATGTTGAGGTCGGATACATTTCTCGTGGGACGAGATCCCGGCCAAGTCGAACTGCGAAGTCAGCCTGATGAAGTTATGAAACTTCGGTTCTTTAGAACATCCAGTGTTGTGCTTTCGGACCCGGACCGCCGGATTTTTCTTGATGGTAGACCTCTTGCACGTTTATGGACATTGATGGAGGCGTTGATTACATGAGAGGATGATGTTTCTAGGTCAGAAGGTGGATGCATGATAGCTATTATTATCGGAAATTCAATTGTATATAGTACCCCGGTGAATCATTGAGAGAATAAAGCAAGAGGAGAATTTACCATTACAACAATCCTTTACCCAACAAAAAAATATATATTCATAAGAGATTCAAACAGCGAACCGTAGATGAGGGCGGATGTGAAGGTGGATATAGAACCAGCTTTGACCACACGTCACATCGACTTGAGCTCGATCAAAGTTTTTTGACCCAACCCAACGCCGTAAAGCGATTACACACTCTCAGACTTCATAGGCTGCCGAGGCAAGGACTCAGACGATCGAGGCGTCGCATGGAAATGCAATGGCTGAGAATTTTGCATTGCCGTTCCTCCGGCTGAGCTGAAGACAGTATCGGCTTGTGATTTGTTCAAGGAGACCATTATTACGATGAACGTTGGATACATGCCCTAAGCGCGTCGATTTCGTACGTTAGAACTTGGAACCGGTACAAACAATATGCTAAACGCACCGTAAGGCTAACAGCAATGCCATCAATCAACGTGTTGTTCGCTGGAGTCATGACATCTAAACCTGCAAGAAGTATCAAGACCTGGAGGTTTTTCAGTTCAATAAACCAAGAAAAAAACCACGTGTAACCCGTACGCACCCACACCGCGCAATAAAACACACCACTTTCAATGAGTATAACAAGAACGTGTTCTACTCGAGTGGAGGTTCGGGATCTTTCCTCTGTGAGAATTAATTTGATGTGCTTTCGATAGTTCCTAAGTCATTCATTTCAGTATTCAGCTTCCGCCGCCAGAGAACCCCTACCTACCACACTTGAAGACCGATCAACAAGGTCGCCACGATATTTGTGACGAGCGGTGGTATCGTTAATATAAGAGAAAACGCGTTGGAACGTGAGGCGTTTCGAATGAAGTCGAGTATGGTTATCGCTCCGTTTCCGATCCCGGTACCTAAGGATATCGTAGCGGTTGAGTCTACTTAATACTTGAGGCGCGGCGTATAGAGCGAACCTATCGTGGCCAACATGCAAAACGCAAGCAACAACCGGGCTTTCAGACTGTTGGACCACACAACCCAGGTTCTCCATACCACGATCACGTCACCGAGAAGGAACTAGAGAGGAGAGTGATTCAGATATTTGACTCGCCCGGGAAGAGTGTAAAACTCCTTACATTGAGCCTCATCAGGACTTCGGAAGCAAGTCGAAGATCGAAAGTGAGGCTCCTGGTCGTTGGTGCGTCTAATCCGTATGAGCTAGCTTGATGCAGACAAATCATCATGTCGACTATGACGACACCAAGGGAGGCGAGGAACATGACGCTCGTTAGGATGAGAAGTAACATCCTTGAACGAATCACGCCAAATCCTACACGACTAGTGATGGAGATTTTAATGGATGATTTAGCGATATACCAGCGAGAAACTCACACAAGAAGCCAAGTTGAAACGAGGTAAAGTAAAGTGTGTAATCCTTTCACAGATTATCAGAAATGGAAGTTGAGTATTAAGTACCCACTCACCAAAGAAAAGAAACTCCAAACCGATTCTAATTATCACATGCTGTACCGCGAGAACTTGAGCAGCGGTAAGGTAATTGGCATTCATTGGCGTTGCTATGCTAGCCGTGGTAGCAGATCGATATCAAGGATATGAGAATATTGGGGGGAAGCATCGTGAAAAATGAGTAGATCCATTCAACGGGTTTTATACAGTCCCTAGTTCGAAGATTAGCGCTGCGAAAAGCTTGATGGAGCACACCTTATTTTACCCGCCCTGTACCTAATATTACTGAATATGAATATCAAATTTATCACACAGGCAAAGGGCCTTGACTGTTCGTAGTGAGCCTGCCGTTCTTGTGGTGTAAGGGAAATCACATACGTAGCCTCCACCAGGATTGGGATTGATGATGTTGAGCTCCAAGTCCTGTTTGAGTGTTGTTTATAATTGCCGTGGTCTATTTGGCTGTACGGGTCCCAAAAGAAAGGATACGCTCGGGTTCGTGACAGAAGTTGATACAAGATTCTTGCAGACATCAAGCCAGTGTAGATGGCGGGAAACTAAATTTCCGTGAAAGTCTAACAATCCGCTCAAGTTCATTGGCTGCTGGGAGTCCAAGCCCAGTGAAAACAAGCAATATTACCGGGCATTTCCAGCTATTCCCACCGTGAGACAAAAAAATCATATTGCCAGACATTGCCAGCTATTTGTGGCAGGTACTTACACAATAATACCTTCAAATACCTACCCTCTTACCTTTACGTGAACAACACATAATTTCCTCGAGCCAGGTAAACGAAGTTGGGCGCAATATGGGACAATAGCTACACATAGGATTCTGTTATGTCATACCTTTGCCGAATATCTGACAATACCCCAAAAT
>MU128046.1:0-38230 GCA_014904975.1 Marasmius fiardii PR-910 | reverse complement strand
TATCGTATCCGTGAACGTGAGTTACAGTATTCATTGATAAATCCCTCGCACTGCCCTGTCATTTTAGATTGAAAAGGGAGATTTGGAAACTTTCTATTCTAACATACACCTGGCCTTTGGGGAAGACATCACGAAGCATCGATTGAGTTTATTGAATTTGTAGTAACTGGTCTTTTCGTGACCTGCATTGAATTTGCATAAAGGAAGCTGTAATTGTGACTGATTTTTTGTCATCATACCCGGATGTAACACCCTACTCTGGATCCCTGACTTTCAATTTGATATATCTTATGATGACGCTCAATTATGTCTGCCTTTTACCATCCTCCTTCTTTCAAGAAGCTTCCATTTTTCAATCCAATCCAATCAATCATAGGACAAGAACATCCTATCAGCATTATAAATCTCATCATTAATAAAAGTCCCTCAATACTTCTCAACTGGGTAGCACTTAGCCTTAATACATTCCGGTCCTTCCCAAAGATTGAAGAGTGTCCTGACATATCTGAATTGAGGGGCTTTCGAGGTCTATAGAACAAACAAGAGGCATATCTTCCATGATGTCCCATCTCAAAAACATGGCTCGATGAAGCGACTGAGCCAGACAAGACTTGGAATCAAAGGCGAAATGGAAGCTGTCATAGCGTGATTTGTGGGGAAGCAATTGAGCAGTCAACAACCAACTTAACTCTCTTCAGGTCCCCCTGTCTAAATCTGTGGAGCTCAGAGTCATAATGCTGCCTTGCGAGGCCAAGCGGTGGCATGGTTGTTTAGGTCCTCCCTTTACCACACCTTGTCACTTCCAACGCGAACTTTACACGCTACCAGACTAAAAGTAGAACTGCTTTCCACGAAGGCCTCGGTGACCTCGGCATCCGAACTGCCGATGTGCTAAGAATTCAGCTTCCCCATCATGCAAGTTTTTTATCGATCCATTGCCACCTGTCATTGACCTTTCTACCACTGTTGGTACTGCTGTTTCAGATGAAGCCTGTGGAAGCCTGTTAAGGCTTCTCGAGTTTGAGCAGGGCGAGTCGAAAGGAGCGAAAGAGGCATCGAAGATGAGTGAAATAGAAGTAAATAGAAAGTGAAAATACCACAAGATAGTCCAAATCTACATAAATTGGTATATAGTGTATAAGTGAATATCAAAGTGAAGTGGAAATATCTCTAGGTGAACAGGTCTCGAGCCGTGCACCGTGATAGATACATCTAAACATATTTAGTGGTGTGGATGCTCAAACTTGGTGTGCTCCAACAATTAGGCCAGATGTTAATTAAACATTTTAACTGGTACTAGGCATGTTAAAGCCTAGCTGTCTTATAAGTAGATATGAAGTTAGGTTATAAGATGACAATATAAACTTATTTCAGGTATGTATCATAACTTCTCAGAGGGCATAAGGTACTACTCCTTAAAACCTCTCAGCAGTCTGCCTATATGGCTACATAAGGAGGCTATGAAAATTGACGGTCAGAAGGTAAGTGGTCTAACAGCTGAATATATGTATCAGATAAGATAACTATACATATTATACTCTAATATGTAGGGCTGCTATTTCACGGACTTTGTAGAGCAGGCAACATTATGATGCCCTCAATCATGAGCTGCTTAAGCTAGTTCAGCAAACATCCAATTAGTACCCCAGCATTCATCTCATTGAGGTTATTTCAGCTACTCAACTGCTCAATGCTCAACTCTGCTCAAACTGTCCAACTACTCTTATTTGCTCTGAAATATTTTTCTGGCCTGTATACTCTATACACCAGGTGAGAGGCTGGAAAGGTAAAGCAAAGTGCCTCTACATGTCCCACCCTCTCCAGGACAAGATTATATAGCCTGGTTTATTAGAAGTTTGGGTTGGAATTTGCATGGAGAGTTTTGAAGTCCCTCATCTATTACTAGTTTTTTGCCAGCTGAAAAATGATATATTACTTAGACCTTACTACAATTGGCAACCTTCATAGGCTACTCCTATAACCTAGAGGTCTCATATTTAATCCTATCAGTGTGTAGTAGGTTTGCACTGCTTGTGTTGAGCTGTTTAAATTTTTTGATGTTTTGACATTGGGTTGAGCACATTGATTTCTCATAAGTGTACCTCAGGTGGTTGGCTCAAAGTATAGGTCCCTTGTTCTCACGGAAATACAGTGAACCTAAAACCACAAATCACATAAAGTTTGACTAGTCCCGAGTATTTTCACCATGTTTTTGTACAAGCTATGCTCTAATCTGAAGTATTAATGCATTTGCCCAAGTCACTGACTTGAATTCCGATTAGTTTGTTAACAGGCAGTTCAGGTAGGCACTATCTATTACTAGCTGCCATCCTAGTGTTAATAGACTTACTCCAGACAGGTTGATGGTTTCCATAGAATTCACTCACTTGGTTGGGACACTTTGAGATGTTTGTGGTAGACTGGATGTTAGAGCCCTTCACTCAGTGGCTGGTTAAAGATAGGCTGGAGTGACATCCATGCAGTGGATTGGATTAGTCAACAAGTGGTCATTGTACCTTCTGTGAAATGTTGATGATGGACTCCCAAGTTGAGGAGTGATCAATCACACTCAGGTGTAGGGTTTTGTTGGCCGAGGGCTAGGCTGGAGCAAGAATAAACCAATTGTGGGGCACAGGGACAAACAGAGCTGGAGTTGAGACCAATCAGAGAGTTGGGTGTGAGGGTTAGGAAAGATAGATAATAAGAGTCAGGGTTGAGGATGATTTGGACTTCTGTAGAAGTCAACAATGCAGGAAACCCTGAGCCCAGCATCTACCAGAATGGGCAAGAAATCCAGGAGAGTAGAGAAATGGGACAGGATTTAGACCTAATTAGGTCAGATTCACAGAAAGTCTCCAGAATCAGAATTCTGTGGACACTAATAGGGGATGGCAAGTCAAAAGCTCACAGTGCAAGAACACCAGCTTGTTGGTCAGGGACTTTTAGCTTCTATACCAGTTGTTACACTCTGCAGAAGCTTTGATTCCTGTTTTTATGCCCAGGTTGAACTTCACCTCAGAGCAAGATATCTCTCTTAAAACTATATATATGGGTTTTGTTGAGCTGGGAATATGTTTTGGTTCTGGGTTACACTCTATTTGCACATTTGTGTAGACTCTACTGAGTTGTTTGAGTTTGAGAAATTTGGAGTTAGGCTGCATTTGTGCACTTGCCAGATTTACTTGAGTTCAGCTTGAGTGCTGAGAAGTTTCTAAGTTGAACACTCCACAGGGACTTCAACTGTAGATTGGACTGTTGGCTAATAGAGGCATTTTGACCTGTCGCACCCCAGACACAATAATTAATAAGATACTTGGGAGTCTTGTTTATGAATGCTACAAGGACACACACACAATTGAGGGGTTGGTGTTTGGTTTGGGTGTGGTGGAGTGCAACCATGTTTGTTTGTTGTAGTTTCTGCAGACACTAGAGTTAGTGTGTTGTGGTTTTTGTTAGTTTTTGAGCAGGCTTTCTTGAACTTCATCATTTGGCGAACACAAGGCAGGAAGTATTGGTGTCCTTTTTAGTGCATGCTAACACAACTCATGTTTCTGTTTTACCATCTTAGATTGTTCATGAGCATTGCATAGTTAAGTCTTTTCACCAGGCAAAAGTCGGCTGGGATATTGAGTGCCCAACTTCATGGCAATGAACAATATGATGAGTGCTGCTAATGGCAAGTATACTTTTGTACATCTTCTTTTGCTTCTCCAGTACAAGCTGCCATCACATATGTTGGTTTTTGCCTTAGTTCTTTTGTTTCAGTGATTAAACAGAGAAAAGATAATCTTATATTCTAGCCATAGGTTATAATCAAGCTTATATACCTACTAGCTAAGTATCCAGAATGTTCTATATGTAGTATCAGTAATTGGATGAGTAAGGAACTTGAGAGAAACTGTGAGAAACTTCTTTAACAATCTACACTCTTGCTTGGTCCAACAGGGATCCACAACAGGTTCAGCACTATGATGCTACCCCAAGGACCCACACAAGCAGTAGAGAAAGACATGGGCTTATATTGTCTATCAGTGCAATTGTGACAGGATTCTTACTTCATCCCTATTTGGATAATTATTTGGGGTGCTGTTGTTGGAGAGATGTACAGTCAAAAGCATGACAAAGAAGACTACTTTGTGGTGGATGACATTGATGAAGATATGTTATCAGGATGAGCTTTTTGGTGTACTGAAGTAGTATTATTACATAATGTCAATTACTGGTTGGTCACAACTGTGTGTTATCACACTATTCATTTGAGTTAACCCTCTGACTCTTCCCATCAGTGTATACATAAAAACAGCAAAAATTGACACTATCATGTCATCTATGAAACACATGAGGCCATAAGTCAGATCATTGTGATCACTAAATCAGGTCCTCATATTTCCAGTTATAAGCCCAAAGATTCAAACTGTACATCCTCACACCCAGCTCAAATTCACAACCCTGCCCTCAGGTCAACTACCACTCATCTTCACACCACCTTGGATGCTACTGCTACTGCTGCAACAGCTGCCAGTGGCACTTCTGTATCTAACAATATTTGTTCACCTTCCAAATATTATTCCAAATATCATTCCTCACACATCTCTTTCTGACACAGATGTATGCCACTGCTTTTGCTGAGTCCCAGCTCATAAACCTCAAAGCTCAGGTTCAAGCTCTACAGCTCAGTTCTCCTTCAGAGCAGGCTGGAACTATGTCCTCCATTTCTGCTGGGGCAACATCATTGCAGAAGGTGGAAAAACCAGCCTGGGCTTCTGGGTGTGAAGTACATGGGGGGCAAGTGGATGGTGACAGTTTCCCCATGGTTTACTTCCTTTACTGGATCAAATGCAGACATAACAGAGATTGATCCCTACCCAACCCTCTGTTATACCAACAAGACATGGGAGGAGTGGTGCAATCATGTGAAACTCTATAGGATGATACCTCAAGCTAGCCATCCCTGTCTTTTAACATGACAATGACTATTTTCTTGCTGTATGTCTTTGCTCTCTGCTCTCTTCTCTTCTCCATGGTCAGATTCTAATCTATTCTATAGTTCAAGGGCAGCGCTGATAGTGTATAAACAAATCTTGTATTGAGAGCAAAGGGCATAATCTACACCTTCTTCAACCCATCCTTCACCAACCGAGCAGATTCCACTACCCACAAAGCAAACCAAGCTGCTCAGGAGCTCCTTGCATTCAGTGCATCAGACCTCCTCATATCCTATTCTGATCCAACTGCGTTACAAGAATTACCACATGGAAAAGGCAAATGGATTGTTTCAAAACTGCAAACTAATGATGGTATGTATCTAATCCTTATTAAACCCTATTGAGATATTCTCCCAGTAAAAGGAAACTATTATTTTATTCCCTATAAGCAGTTCCTTGACTCTTTCTATTACCTAACACACCCATAGAGTATAAAAGAACTGCTGGTCTTGCCCTCAAAACCTCAGCCTAGTTATTTTGCCCATTGCCCCCCCCCCCAGTTCCCCAGTAGTTAGCCCCAACTAGCAATCAAAGCCCCCTCAGAGAGCTCCTCCACAGCGTCGTCTATATTAGCAATCCGAGCGATGACCGGATGACCCTTTTCTGAGCCGAACAATGACAACTTCGCTTGTCTGAATATAGTATATATGCCAATGGCTTTCTTCTGCCTTCAGAAAGTGCCGACTAGTGAAACGTTACTATCATCGTCTTGTTAGATAGTATAAATTCACCTGAATATCCCAGAACCCGTCCGCCGTCCAAGGTCCTACCACAAATCTTTCCCACTCGCTCCCCGTCCTCTTATACAAATGATGAGCATCCCAATGAAACGCGTACGTCGTCGACAAATACCGATGGATCGATTACCTTGCGGCACGGTCGGACGCCGCGCGGAGCTCATATTTGGTCCACAATCTCACGGCACCGAATTAAAAGGCCGGTGGGTGGTCATATTAGGCAGCCGGCTTTTCAGGCCGGCCAGATCGGCTATCAGAAATTCAGTTCCTGGAGTCAAAGGTCGGCACTCTCCTTCGTCCTTGACACAGGGCAAGCTTTTCAACGGCGGTCATTGATCGATATCGTCGTTGCCCATGCCCTATCGCGGCGCACTTGAAGTTCGAGTATTGGAGCGGGTGTCGGGCGAATCTACAAAACATATCAAGTGAAAGACTGAAAAAGGGAGGAAGTGAAACAAAAAAAAAATGACGTGGCAAGGAGGGAATCAATCTTGTTTGAGAAGGGTAAGAGTTTTTGTAAAAGGGAAGAAAAAGAAACGGTAAAAGGAAAAGAAAGGGCTGAAGAAATGAAACGTGAGAGGTGCTCAATTTCCACCCAACTTCCGTCTGACACTGAGACGTCGGGCCATTCATGACAATATGGTGGGTTAAAGCATTAGGAAAGGGATCAAAGAGACCAGCATAAATCAACTCAGGTGACGTCGACGTCACTACAACGACAACGGTGACGTTCTTTATACGCCGCCCATGGGGTCCTGCACTTTCCCAAGTTCTTTGGCCACTCCACAGCCTTACAGGGAATTCCGAGTTTCGGAATGACCTTTGAATTCCTCGAGGCTCGAACTGTATTGAGCCCGATGACTACGTGCACGAAGGGAAGGCAAGTGGCGGTAATGGGTCAAGTAATATCTCACGACTTGCCGTGGATGGGGACTGAAACGAGCCTTAAGGTGAAACAATCGAGCAGTCGATTGTAAGCATGCTGCTTACCGACCTCGCGCGGCCCTCCTGCAGAGATACCCGCGAGGTCTTTATATAGTGTCCGGTGGTCAACAGTAGCAACTGTTGATTATGTTGCCTTTCGGTGTAGAGGTTTGTGCGGCGGGCACTGCATTCTTTTCCATCAATATGTTTATCAGCCTTACCCTATTTGTCCCGGTCTCAATCTAAACCTGTAGAGCTCGAGGGCATGTCCTCCACCAAGCTGTCGGTCGTCTCTTTACTATTCGTCCGACGCAAACCTTGGACACACGGTTCTAACATTAGAACCACTTTTCCACGAGCTTCGGCGAGTCGTGGTTCATCAGGTCTTCTCTTATCACACCCCTGTCGTCTTCCAAGCAAACATTACGCCGGGGCTCCAAGTGCCAGGGAATATAAACTTCCCTTCCTTTTGCGAGGGTTAAAATTTCATTTTGCCTGCCATGCGAGTTTTCTATCGATCCGCTGCACCTAAGCCCGGCACCAACGACCTTTCTACTGATGACGGTCCCCCCGTCCCGCCGGAAACCCTCAGCAAGTTGGGAGTCAGACTAGAGGAATTCGGGACTGGGCCGGACGCTCAAGCTCATGTTCGATCCATTGCACAATCCTCTGGGTACCAGAATCTGGAAGGATTCAAGCTCTTCTTCAGCGAATTCGATGAAGATAAATATCAGGTTGGTCAACTGAAAATCGGATAGTTTGATGACACTGACACTTCAAGTAGCTGCTTCTCAAGTTGTACAAAGCCATGGCTACGGAAAAGTAAAGCTTCGAACAATTTAGCCCTGGATCTCCCTCTGACTCGAGTTGTCCTCAGCGTACTCTTTAAGCACCCATTTCAAGGGATACTACTGACGGGAAAAGTTTATTTAGACGTGGAAGGTGAATAATAGAGTTCAACCTAGGTTCCACAATCGTCTAACAGGCAAAGCAGATTCCACCAATAACAAGTGGATCCGTGCCATAGCAACTCCTGGTGACTTTGTCTCCTTTCCCGCAAACTCTTTAATGCGAGTTTGTCTGAACCACGACACTCTCCGGGAGATCTCTGCCATCATGTACTTGAATGTGAGTACAGTATTCATCGATAAATCCCTCGCACTTCCCTGTCACTTTAGATCGAGAAGGGAGATTTGGATACTTTCTTTTCTGACACGCACCTGACCTTTGGGGAAGACATTATGAAGCACCGATCGAGTTTATTGAACCTGTGACTAGTCTTTTCATGACCTGTAGTGAACTTGCATAAAATGAAACTATAATTGTGACTTGAGGTGAAGTCGAGTTTACCCCGATGTGTGAACTCAACCACGGAATTATTAGAGCTGTTGTGTAGCCAGGATCATAACCCATTCACAATCGCCCCAGCTAAAAATTGAACTTCCAGATAATGGCCTGAATATAATCCAACAGGCCCTAGATTCAACCAGCCTGAGAGATTGTGTCGGAATCACTGACCCGGATGCAACGCCCTACTCCAGATCCCTGAACTCGAGAGATATTCTTATGATTACCCTTAATCAAGTCTGATTTGTCTGCTTTCTTCTTTCAAGAAGCCTCTATCTCCCAATTCAACGCTGCCTTACAAGGCCAAGCGGTCGCATGATTGTTTAGGTCTTCTCTTTACCACACCTTGTCACTTTCGACGCGATCTTTGCACGCTGCAAACCTAAAAAGTAGAACTGCTTTCCACGGAGTCCTGGAGATCCGAACTGCCAAGTAAGTATACATTGCCCTTCCCTTTGTGATATCCTAAAATTCCAGCTTCCTCGTCATGCGAGTTTTCTATCGATCCACTGCACCCTGCTCCGGGTGTCATCGCCCTTTTTACTACTATTTTGGATGGAGGCCCTCAGCAAGTTGGATGTCAAGGTAGACGAATTTAGGACCTGAGGCCCAAACTTGAGCTCAATCCATTGCACAATCATCTGGGTTCATGAATCCGAAAGGGTTTAAGCTCGTGTTCGGCGTTGATATCAGGTCGGTTACCTTATGATTGAATTACTTCCACTGAGTTTCCGGTGGGCACTAACATTTGAAGTAAACTCGAATTCTCGATCTCGTCCTGGATTTTCTTCTGACATGCTCTGGGTGTTCTCCTTCAAGCACCCATTTCAAGGGCTAGTGTTGTTGGGAGGGGCCTGTCTAGACATGCAACGTAATTCATAGGTTTTAGCAAGACTAGGTTGAGTCGGCGACTAACAGACAGATTAGATTCTGCCAGTAACCAGTGGAATTCGTCTGGTGACTTGTTCTCCTTTCCTGAAAACTGTTTAATGCGAATCGATCTGGACCTGGAAGTTCTCCGGGGGATGTCTGTTCTCATATTCTTGAACCATGAGTATGGAATTTATGATAAACTGCTTGCATTCCCCCGTCATGTCAGATCGAAAAGGGAGATTTGGGTAAGTATATCCCGTTTAATCCATCTTAAATACCGGCTGAAGTAGATCTGAAGCCTGACCGTAAACGATTTGTCTTCTCTAATTTTTTCTCTCTAAAGATTCGCGGGGGGCGCGGCGGCGATCATGGACGTAATCACGGTGGAGGCCATGGGAGAGATGATAACGAATACGATGGCCCCATTCAAGTGGATATCACTTGATCGGTTGATGGTACGAAGAAGCTGCCTTAGAACGTTTTTTCGCCTCCTCTGAAACATCGTGTGATTTTTGTTACTTTCCCCATTCCTGTAGACTGTAATGCTTCGAGAACTTACCAACCTCACACTATCGTGTATAACATAGTGACCGGGTATTCAGATGTATCAAATAAACAAAGCAGGCGGACTATGTTCTCCAAGTCATATAATAGTCATAGTTCATAGGAAAGTATGTGATGGAATATTGTTATAGCGATCAAGCATGGTATAATACCTGTAAGCAGGCATTGTGCGTGATATTATAGAAACTAAGTCCGGTCGAATGGGAAAGTTGAATTGACTCATGGAAAGTAACAAAAGGGGGGGAAAAAGAAACCAGTTTGAAGTCTGGCGTTGGAGAACCGAACTATCGAAAAAGAAAAAAAAAAACCATCCCGCGCAATGTCAAGGTCTCGGTTATAAGAATTCTCCAATCTTCGTCACCGCTACAGGAAAAACTCGCATTTACGGTCGTTGGTTTCCACGGTTTCTGTTGTTTCCGGGACGAATACTGTTCCCATGATGGTTGTTGTTCTTGTTCCCGTGTTGATTGTTGGCCGAAGCTATAAGGTAAGAAAAAAAAAACGTATCGTCAATAGCCGCTGAAGGAGTCAAGAAAAGAAGCTACTAACCACCGCTACCAGTGAGACCTCCAAGAAGACCACCCACGCCCGGAAGCTGTCTCTTCAGGAAACCCGCACCGGAAGGTGGACTTCCCGACGGCCCTGCAGGTAAAACAAATAGGTTAGGCTTCCGTATGACAAGAAGAAACAACGGCTTAACCAGAGAGTTTAACAAGATCTTCCACGATCGGAAGGCCCCTCTTCAAGGATCCTGTGCCCTGCGAAGAACCTAAACGGAAAAAGAGGGGCAATTCTCAGTAATGTTCAAGTAGCTAGACTGGAGAACGGAAAAAAAAAACCCACCATGGCCGCCACTGAGACCTCCGAGAAGACTTCCAACGACCGGGGTGTCCCTTTTGACGGTGATTCCTTGATTTCCCGGCAATGAGCCTAGCGAAAGATAAGCACCGACATTCACCAATGTGCACGGAGTGGAAAGAGGCAGAAAACAGACTCACCACCTTTAAGCTGGAGAAGGCCCTTAACGAGTTCCGGACCCGCCGACGAGCCTATCGAGAGAAATGAGTAAGAGCAAAAATTCGTGAAGAGCGGTCCGCGGAACGAGCAGAGAAAGACTCACCAGGTTTCAGAAGATCTCCGACTGCGGGGATCTGCCTCTTAGGAAAATCTGTACCCTCTAACGTTGACGAGCCTTAGAGAAGAAGTAGGTTGGAAACAGGTAATCAGGACAATCTCGGAAACCAAAAGACTCACCAGTTTTCGTTTTTAGGAAATCCTCATCGAGGGGTGGACTTCCCGACGAGTCTAAACCGAAGAGGAAACGGGTAGTAGAGAGTGATGGTTGTTCAATCACATCAAACAGGCAACGAATAGAAAAAAAGAATCCTCACCAGAGTCAGCGCCAGTGAGTCCTCCAAGAAGACTCCCAACAACTGGAATCTGTCTTTTGAGAGAAAGACCCGTGCCCTTTGAGTTGGACGAGCCTAACGTGAGCGATAAGTAAAAAGGGCGATTATTCGAATAAAAACCCTCCACAGAAGCTAAAAAGAAGAAAAAGAACCGCACCTTGACCGCCACCTGTCAGACCTCCAAGAAGGCCTCCAACTACCGGAATCTGCCTTTTGAGGATTCCCGGAGGTGGAGCAGTTTGTTCCAGAGAGGGAGGAACAGGGAGGATATTTTTCAACGGTAGCGTGTCCTTGTTTATTGTAGGTATACCCTTGTCAACACCTAGGAGAACGGGGGCTGCGAAAGAGAGGGCCGTCGTAGTGGCGAGAGTGAAGAGAGTGAGAGTAAAGGAACGCATTTTTCAATTGTACAAGGAGTTGTCAGGGAAAAAAGAGTGTCTTGTAAATCTCGAGGAGAGATGGGGGAGTCTTCTGAGATCGGATGGCGAGGCTCTTATACCCTTGCCCGACCTTGTTGTGTGATTCTGACAAACCGGGTAACGTACGAGTTAGCTGTCGGAAACAGAGTTTTTTACTACTGAATCCGTCTTAGGGGAACATCTCTAACCCTAATATCAAAAGGAATCAGCTCAGGGTCAACGGTCAAGAGATAATTTGGAGCGAGAAACGGAGAAAAAGACTTGTGTATTCACGCCACCTTGGGGGTGAGTCCTTCGCAAGCCCCAAGCCATCGCTGTGAAACTGCAGATTCAAATCTCTCATGCACATCCCACTTTCCTTCCTCCCTGTCTCAACGGACACGCAAGAATCCAGGCTAAGATTTCAAACGATCCTGAACGCCAAAATGGAAGTCAAAACGTTTAATCTCTTTTTTTCTCCCGTCATAAATAACGACCCGGGACATTGTTCCATTCTGCTACATATTATCTCGGACTCTCACCAGCCAAGGTTAAAACGTTAAGTAGCGGATTGCGGTATGTTCTGTAAACTTGTTTCGAGTTTCCCTCCCATATGTGAGGTCCTGGTGCCGATTTTCTATCCTAGAACTAGCATCGAAATCAAACAAGAAGTCCTGACGTCTTTGTAGGATAGAATTTCTAGGCGTTGAGAATAACTGAAGTAGCCTTCCTGGGCTTTCCTCAATTTTCCCTTTTACGCTGTTCGTGACATGCTATGTTGTGTTTCCTTTGTCGGTAGATACGACTTCCCAGCGAGATGATGATGGTCAAGGAGCAAGAGAGGAGATTAGATTAGATTGACGAGGAAGCCATTTATCACCGGACGGGACGGGGTACAGCCTTCGGTGACTCTCCCTAAATAGTAAATACCGGTGCCGTCACCGCGTGGAACATTCGAAAGTTCAACATCGTGATAGCTGACGCGTCCACTTTCTGTTCTTGACCTCGACCCTTGCCTCTTACTTTCCCTGGTCCTTGGTGACAGAGTCACGGAAAAATCATGGTGAGTACTCTATTGATAAATTCTTTATCTTATCTTCGCAAGAATAATCCCTTAATTTTTAAGGTACTCGACGTTGCACTCGGTGTTACCGGGGTGTTGTTGGTGGCGGAGAACTCTTTTTCGGAAGGCGAAAACTCGGGGGAAACTGTGACTCAAGGGACCTTTACAGGCTACGAACGTCGAACTTGGCTCCTACCGACTCAGAGAGAGTCTCTATCTGGATCAAAGTGAAGGTTAGTTGCTTGTATACTGTTCACCCATCCTAATATTTTATTTATTTATTTATTTTTGATCTACCATTTTCAAAGTATAGGAGGACCCTATCACATGCGCCTTTGCAGGGCTTGTGCCATACCGGCTGAGTTGGATCAGCTTTCTGGACCCCAGGGTCAACTTAGACTCAGACCTAACCTATTCAGTTAAGTGGACTGACAGAGGATTTAGTTCCTTCAAGCCAGGGTAGGGAGACTGTCCCATCCTGCTACAGCCCGCGCTTCGGCAGGGAGTTCATATAGAGCCCTACCTACTGGGTTTCCCATTCCCAGGCATGTGGTTGGCTGGTGCCGTTGGTGTGGATCCCCAATTATATCCCAGGTCTCTGTCTTGCCAATAGCCAACCAGGTGTGTGATCTGAAGGTATCCTCGGTCCGGAGTTGTTTCCACCATGCAGAGCGCCGTCGCATACAGCAAAACACCCTACCTCACCTAAAGGGACTTTTCCCTGAAGGGGATAGAGCATGCCTGGCTGCCCGAAACCGGCCATTGCCAACACTCCACATGCATACTACCATTGACTAACAACCCTTACTAATCTGGTTTATGCCAATCAGAAGCTTGGACCAGGCCTTCGTGGTGTGGGGTGGCCTGAGCTCCGCAGGACTGTTTGGCTTGTTCTCAATATGTCCCCCAGCTTACTGCACCCTGTGCTTTCGCTCCCATAACAGGCTGGCCAATCATTGATTCCCAGATTTCAGAGAAGCTGCCCCCCATTCTCCAGCATCCACTGACTGACCACTTTTGGGCTATAATGATCATTCCCCTGAATTACCCCAAATAGAGACTTTTCCAAAGATCAGTATCCAGGAGCAGGATCATTACGACCATGGGTGCCTCAGTTCAGCTTACCCAAACAAGTTTCCCAGGAAGTCCAAAATTAAGGTATCTGGCATAGCTGGGATTCAACCAGTGACCTTTTGGACCCCCACATTATGAGCCCTCACCAGGTCTTTAGCAATCAAAACCACTGGGCTACTGGGGCCCCACCCATCCTAATAACACCATTCAAAAGACCTTCTCTCTAGTTCTTATGGCAAGCAATCATGACTATTGCATTTCCGGAGGAAAGTCCCATTTGGAATCAGAGGATATTGAAACCACTCTCATGGAGTGGTTGTTGGATGTATTGTTGACCGTAAGCAACAGATTCTTATCTAGAGGGGGATCTTTGTTAACCCCGCTGTGAAGAATCTGAACATATCAAAGCAGCAATGCAGAACCTGGAAAGGAAATCGCAATAATGATCATCTTCGACCCTCAGGCAAATCAGAGCCATGCAGATGTGTCAACTTCTGCCTCTACCCAATCAAATGCGCGGTCTTCATCCCAAGGAAACATGTTCTCGCAACAGTTAGTTCCGTAAGTCTGTGTTCCTTCTTGCTCTAGCGACCCACGCACTGAAGGCTTTCCAATCAAAAGACCAGGCATGAGCAGCGGTTTTCCAAGTGCTGAAAATGAGAGAGAGCCTTGAGCGGGTTACATACGAAGATTCCATGTGTCAAGGCGGCAAGGTCAGAACACGCCATTTTTCACCCTCAAGCTCGACTGGGAAGGATAGCGTCGTTTTGTTCAGTAAGCTCGGCTCTCCTCTTTGGCTTTTCGTGAATCGACTTGTTTCCATTGCAGCCGGGTTAAATCGTACCTCTTGCATTGAGAACACCTCAGATACCAAACCTGGGGTACAGTTTACGCTCAATGTTTCGTCCATCGTCAAGGATCCCATCCACCGACACCCGGCCTACACGCCTTCATTCGTGATAATCAGTGCTCGCGTCGGGATATTTGCACGTCGTCGTTTGATTCAGAATCACACTTGGAAAGGCTAATTGTCCTATTCTATACCTGTTCTAGGTAGACTCGGAACGCCCTCCAAGCGTTCAACAGGTCATTTTTCAGGCACCTCCAGCGTCCGATCTTGCTGTGTTGCGTATTGATCAAGGCATTTTCCATGGTGGATTGGAGATTGTTTTGTGTTTCATGAGCTCATATCTTAGCTCGTACGTCATTTGTTCGATTTTTAACTGTGCGTAAATAGGCTGATTGATTTTACACCTATGACTATTTGAGATAGTGCGCTTTGAATGTGCTCAAACGCTTAGACATTCACTACTGGCGACATGTACATGATATCATCTGTATCGCGCTTTCATCCGCCATCCGGGACAAGAACAATTCCAAGATGGGAAGGCCCCTTGTTACTCGACGACGGAGTCGGAACGAGGGGGGGGGAAGAGCACCCCCCGTCAGTTTAGGGATACTGATATACACGACAACATGGTTATTCACGTAACTCACTTGCCAGTGTGCTAGATCGCAAAGTCCGATTATTATGTACTTATTTGTCAGGCTTTTTACCTCTACACGAACGGGCCCTTGTTGTAGATATGACGTTTTCCAAGATGTATATCGGTTACTCATAATCGCATGAGAATGCTATAGTTGTTCAACATATGAAAGTCTGTGCTATGGCTGATGCGATTGGGATGTCAAGAAAAGAAAAGTGTGAGGGCTCTCGGTAATCCTGGGGTTGTTTAGAACACGATCCCCACCTCTCGTTAACCATGCAAACCCAACATTCGCCACGTGAGATACACCATGATGAACTAGAATTTGAAGGTTTTGAATGTCAGAGGATGAATGGATGATGGATATCGGTGGGGGGACTATTCACCAGAATCAGGATGACCGTGACCATGAGGGATCGGATAGGCTTTTGAACGTTCGGTTTGTGTTGGGGTGGGTTCAACTGCTAGAGCGACGGAACGAGGGTCAGAAAGATTGTAAAAAGAGATAAGCGGAGTGGTGCGTACTCTCTGGTTGTTGTACTTTTTATCATTGGTAGGACGTTCCCGACGATCATTGTGACGACGACGTGCAGAAGATGATGCAGTTGAATCTCGACGGGCTGGGACCAGGTCCGAGTAGAGATATGGAGGGAGCTGCGAAGGATAATCATGATTCATCAAGAGCCCAAGGTTTGGAGGTGCTTACAGTGCTCAGTGCTTGAAGAAACCGAGACATAGCGTCCGGGTCATTTCCCTGAGCAAAAGTCAAAGCATTAGTCGGTCAAAACGAAAGCCAGAATTGTGAGGAAAGGTAGACGCGCCTTCGCGTCGTACTCGATGTGAGTTGATGTTCGTTTATAGGGATGAGAAAGCCTTCTCAGGCGGACTTCTGGCCTTGCTACCAACATCTTAGGCATGACGGGGGTTTTGGTTTGAGCCGCACAGGCATTGCCTCATGTCGAATCTTATAGGCACCGAACGTGGGTATCAGGGTTTCAATTTCTGCTGCTGCTCGGCCAGCTCGTACCCTCCCTTCCCGAGCAAGCCTTTTCACAGCTGAACATGAAATGAGCGGTCAAAAATTGATGGCGATTTTGGTAACGCTGCGAATTGGTGGCCCGTTCTTAGTGTTTAGAGCTGGAGAGAACATTCGAGAAATCTTGCTGCAGGGTCCTCTGGTATCCATGGAGACTTGAAATAGAACACGATAGCTTCTCTGGAACACGAGACGGAATTTTTCGATTGATGCGCTTGAGCCACGTTCAGTTGTCGTCCTTCCAACTCCTTGATTGAATTCAGCCTCCGTGAAGAGACGAATACAAAGATTGTTATCTATTATAAGCGACGCTCCGGAGTCCGAGTCTTTAAAAAGTGAAGGTAAGCGGTTAACGATTTATGCAAGTCAAGCTCATGGGAGAACATTCTGACTCGATTTCCACTCGGGTTTATACGGCCGCACGATAATCCTCCCCTCCCTTCCCCCCATCCTCTGTCGGTAGCGGTCCGATATCAGTCGCTTCTCGTATGTTCAGTGTAGCGGTTATTTTCCTTTCAGGCTAACTAGAACTAAGCCCCATAATGGGTTCGGGGTTGTGATGGGATTGACTTACGCACTGTTGATGCGCCGCTCGCCGAGGAGTTTTTCGGTCCAAGTTGACGTTCACTTGCGGCCCTCTTTATCTTATTCACCAAAGCTTGACTGTGCGGACAAGTTGGTGCGGTTGTGTCCCAAATCATCTTGTTTTTTTAGAAGTACCCCCGTGTGTAAAAATCCTCTCGACCACGCATACGGCTAGCGATGGGCGGCGACATTTAAAGGAAAGAAAGGGGGGACCCACCTTTTTCAGCATCTGGGTCGGCCGTGGATGTGCTTGTACCTCATCAATGCATCACGCGTTGATAGGGACGCGTCCACCGCACAGCTTTGGCCTTCAACTCTTTCTCACCGTTACTCCCACCCAATCTAAGATGGCAGAACCTACCAAGAAAAAAACCCAGGCAATTTTAAGAGAACGAGGTCAGTAAGCCTCGCTTTTCACCATTCCCTTGCTAGTTGCTGACCAAAAATCTCATGCTTTGACTGTGACACACGAAATCCAAATTATCGAGCGTAACGTTCGGTGTCCACGTATGTCAAGCCTGCTCAAGTAACATTCGGAATATCGGCATGTATATCTCCTTCGTCAGGTGAGTGGCAGCAGTACTTTTTTTGCGGTTTTTGACTGTTCGGTTAGATCAACGAACCTAGATTTGTGGCAACTTGAGACATGACAGTCCGAGGAAGCCATTCAGAGACAGAACTCTTCACGAAACATGGAGGTTTGTCATTTCTGAACAACACGGGTACGAAAAGACTAGACGGACTGCTCAGCTGTACAAGGAGGGTTGGCAACACGATTCAGGAAGACGTTGCAAAGTATTGTTTTCTTTTGCTTCTCATCCCAACGTGTTGATTTCACGAACGGACCGCTTTTTAGGTATCGTCAACGGGATCTTCGTCGAAAGTGCAACAGCAGCCTCAGCCACCTTGCCCAACGAACAAGGAAGACATTGTCGAAACTTGGTCAAAACCTTCCACACCCCCAAACCATCGCAGCCATCTAAGCCTCGAATCTCGACACCGCCAATAGTCGAACGTACACCTTATCCTGCCGCCCCCATAACGACGGCTATCGCATCATCTCCTCCCCCAGCCAGCACGACGTCTTCGGTAATATCTGTACCTCGTGGGACTAGGTCTCCCGCCGCAGCTCGTGCTGAAAAACGCGGAGGCGCGTCTCGTCTAGCTGCTTCCAGAAGTGCCACCAGCTCCTCTACCACTACAGCCAAGAAATACAAGTTGGATTCAGGAGCTGCCCAGCTTATCAGTTTTGAGGATGCGGAGAGGAAAGTGCTTGAGAGTGGCTCGAAGGCTACCACTGCTATATCCCTTGCCCTTGCCCCTGCCCCCGTTGACGCCAGTCGACCGTTTGCCATACGCAGAAAGTGGAAGGGACCTTGGATGATGTTCAGGGTAACGGTTGGTTTTCGGTTAAGCCGTCAACCGACAGCCTCCCGTTGTCACCTGATATAGTCCACAAGGACCGGTCTCACTGGTATTTATCCTGCGTTAACCCTAAAACCCTTATTGACATATCATTAGGTCTCCTTTCTGAATCTCTACATGCTGCTCCAGGGTGACATTTCGCCTTTCACCAGTTCCGATCTATCCCAGCTTTATCGCCATGAAACATAACCGAATCAGTCAAGTTGGTTGCTACGGACAGCGCGCAGTTTCTAATTCCTATGCTTCAAGAGCCTCACTATGTCGTTTGATTAGTCGGTGTGGGCTTTGCCGATGGTCTCACTGGCTTTGGGAATGGGAAAACACACCATTGGGCGGTAAGCGAGATAAACAGGTGAGTATACACATGACTATTCGGTTTCGCAGGGGAAATAACACCGGCACGTTTGATATCTAGCTAGCCTCCCCCTGAAATGGTCTTCTATCCTTGAGGAAGATAATTACACCACACGCAAAGTCGTTCTGCCACTCCTTTTCTTCAGGCCATCCAAATCAAACCCGGTTGACGCTCAGAATGGGTTGTTCAACACTCGAAGACTTGCGTCAGAATGCGTTACGATCCTCTTCCTCCAGTATATGAAATAGCTCGAAGGTTGGTCTCTTTTCTTCAGCAGAATCCAAGTTTGTACTTGCTTTTGTTAAGATCCCCGGGCCTGCGGTCGCCTTCAGCCTTCCTAGCACATCTCACAATGCGTTTACTCGGCTACGTTATCGCTGCCACTGTACTCTGCACTCCCCCCTCGGCAGATTTTGCGCCGCCGTGTCGAGATGGTGAACGCCACCGCTCAGCCACACATCACGTATGCAACATTACAAGTTCCTTTTTCTTTTGCTTCCTTTTTGCTTCCTTTCGTCCCCGTTTACCATACCTAAACAATTATCCATAACGCCGTAGTGTATTTGCCCGACTTATATACTTTTGCTACAGTTTCGCACACCTCAGCCGTTTTCCCATAAACGTCTGAGGTACGTTATCCTAACACTTTATTTTATCATTCAACCTACTTACGTTTACTCTACAGTTAGTACTCATATTACTTTCAACACGCCGACCACTGCAGCTTGCTAATCTTGAACCAAAGCCAACCACTACAATGCCCCGATCCCACCATGGCGAAAGGGGTGCTTTTCTGGATGGTACTATGGTGATAATCATGGACAAGTTGACCCCGAACAACTCGTGGTTGAAAGAGGGCGTACGTTTTCTTCAGTGTCTTCGTTATTACCGAAATGTTACTGAGCGTTCGGATTCTGCAAGCTGCTTGACCTTCTTCCCTAAGGAGCCGTATTATCCACCTCATGGTGGAAATGGCGGTGATCATGGAGGTGACCACGGAAGTATTTTACGGATGCGATGGCGTGGTTCAGGCCGACGATTATATCACCTATGGACTGGTCGATACGGTTGATGGTGTGCAAGAAACGCATTACACGTTCTTCTCTTCTCCTGACCCTTTCTGTTTGTCACTTCTGTAGACTGCAAGGCCATGTGCCAGACCTGTGTAACACGGCGGTAGCCGTGGAGTCAAAGTCTCGCTGTGCCTCAGGCCTCAATACAACAAATCCGTTCTATAGCATAGAAACGTGCTGTACAAGGCCGGTAAGACGGTGGTGCGAAGTAAAAGACTAAAAATTATCTAATGGCCTGCAGGGGCTTATAAGGTACCGGAATAGGGATCCCAGATGAATCAATGACCCCTTACAACCTGTGATGGCTGCAATTTTATCAATAGTGAGTATTTTTGTTTCCTTTGATTGAGATCATCCCTCACCAACCTTCCGCTTGTTTTCTTTTTTATCTCAGCCTACCATGATGTGAACGGAAAGGTATGCGAATCGCCACTATTAATGTCTCAAGCTTTTTGACTTCGTCTCGCATGTAGGATGGAAGACCGTTATTGACTTGCGCATTATTCTCCAAGTGCCATAGCTACCAACAAGGGGGGCCAATCTCAGCCTGACGGTAGCTATAATTACATTGCCGATAGTGCTGGATTCTGTAAAGACCCATACTGTTAAGGATGGATCCAAAAGATTATTTTCCCAGTTTTCCAAAACGTTGTACTTTGTACGGAGCGAAGGCAGCCTTAACGGTACCTACGGTTCAAGGGATTGTTGGGGGTTCGGTACGCCTAGAACTCTTTTCCGTAACGGCCGAATGTGAGTCCTGCCAGTCTTTTTGAGACTTTTCCGGGTGCATGGTTTACCTTCACGGGTGGTTCAAACGTTACGCGTTACGCTTCAAAGGGTCGGCCTACCCACATGAGCAGGTTTTACGTCGAATTGAATTTTCTCTTTGACCTTTTTGCTCTCATGATAAGTGGTGGGACAAAAACAGTCAAGTTGAGATGTCCTTACGAATGGCGCCTCGACAATTGAGAGGGTGGTGTTATCCGGGATTTGACAATCTGGAAACTTGTTTTATCAATTATCCTAATATCCAGCGCCCTGTACGACATACGTCGAAGGTTCCTGCGTAACAGAAACTCTGCTGGTACGCTATTGTTAACGCTACCGGAAGTTTAAAGGAAGTGATGATTTTTTTGATCTGCGTCCTGAAACTGGTAGGCTTACCCTCAATTGTTCCCTTTCGTCGTTCTCTTGCTCTGCTTACCGACACTCTTCCTCTATGAAAGCAACGAACATTTACGCACAAACAGGAGCAGCACGGGAAGCTGTTGTGTGTGATTCTGCCCTCGTAAGTTTTTCGGACCTGCAGCGTTATACCAAGTTGGCGGGGTCTTGTACTCACCTATTTCCACAGGCCTAGGCATCAGGCAATGTCGGGTTCGGATAGAGCTTTTGTACTGAATTGCACATGAGTGTACGACAGGATATTCTACAGAACAAGTCGAAGGTATAGAAGATAAAATGCGGAATCTTCAGGATGGGTCTGTATCATCGCAGTTATAAAGGGTCATCCGGATCTCCGGAACCCTTCGGGCTATTATGTAGATGATCTTTAGTCTTTTTCTACACCATAGAACGGATTTGTTAAATTGACGAGACCCTCGACTCAACGGCTACCACCGTGTTACAGTAGTGCAGCGGATGCCGTGAGAATTGTCGGAAGTAAGTTAGATTTACATTGTCTTTGTTCCTAGCGGCTACGACGCATTCCTTTGTATTTTTGTGTTATGGATGATACCTGGCCGAACTGTACATTCAACTACTCTATGAAGATAACCGAAGGAGTGCATCGTTCAATACCTCAAAAACCGAAAACTCCTTTAAATTTCTCTTTCTCTCAAGCTCACGGCTCAGAGAATGAATATCAGTAAAGGCTGAGAAATTGTATCATATGCTTTGCTCTCTTCCGTTGTGTATCATATGGGTTATCGGTTGGACACTTCTCTCATTTTCTGACCGTAGCTAACGAGCTTTTACATATATTCAAGTCCCGCTCATAGGCCTGCCTTGCGGTGGTTTTAAAACCACATTGAAAACCGCGAAAATGCTGCCCAAACGGGGGTGAGATTTTGGAGGTACATAGGGGTACTTCTCAGGCGCGTCAAACGCCGTCCGACTACTATTCAGCGGATCTTTGGAGGTAGTTACTTTTACCATGTTTTCAATTGCCTTCGACACTTTGTTCGCTTTCTTGAATGAAGTTTCACAGGATTTCTATATATCCTTGTCAAACATTTACATTATAGTAATTCATTTGTACACTTTGTTACAACTTTGCCGTCCGTTCGTTTGAACGCCACGCATCATATTATCGGGTTTGTAGCCACGATCTTAATGTTCAATTGAAGGCATATGTTACGTCCTCCACTCCCAGCATATAAAATGGCTCTGAGTTCGTCTGAGTTTCTTGAGCAGATCCAACTTTTGACTTCCTTTTGCTTACATCCTTGCGGCCACTTTCAAACCTTCAAGCAATGCGTTATGTCAGCTTCGTTATCGCTGCCACTGTACTTTGCGCTCCCGTATTGGCGGTCTCTGTGCCGCCTACCGCTGCAGCTAGTCTTCAGGCAAATCTCCGCCAGACGATGACCAAGACCAATCACTACGGTGCCCCAATCCCACCATGGCAGATTGGGTGCCGTCCTGGGTGGTACTATGGCGATAACCATGGACAGGTTGACCCGAGCATTCCGTGGTTGAAACAGAGCGTGCGTTTGCTTAGTATTGTTTTCCTCAGGTGTTGTTTGTTGGTTTGTTACTGAGGCGTTCTTGTATTTCTCAGTTGACCTGCAGTTTACTTGACCTCGTTCCTCTTGGTATATTACACTGCCCCAAAGCGCCTTATCACCCACCTCACGGTGGGAATGGGAATGGTGGAGACAACGACGGATACTACAAGGAAGTCTTTGACGGGTGCGATGGCGCGGTCCAGGCCGATGATTATATCACTTTTGGGCTGGTTGATAGCGTCGATGGTGCGTACAAGTCTCATTAAAGACTCTCTTCTCACTTCTCCTATCTTCCATCTTTCTCTTCCTATAGACTGCAAAGCTATGTGCCGGGACTCCGACGAATGTAATTTTATCAACAGTAAGATCTTTGTTGTTCGTTCTATTTGTATCTCACGAGATTTCTTTTTTATTTGTAGCCTACCACGACGTGAAGGGGAAGGTATACGGATTGACCATTTTCAGTTTCTCAGTTATCGGTTTTCTGACTTTTTCTTTACGTAGGATGGAAGTCCATTGTTGACCTGCTCGCTATTTTCCAAGTGCCATACTAAAGGTGATGCTATCAACAAGGGTGGTCAAACCCAGCCTGACGGTAGCATCAATCGTATTGCCGATAGTGCCGGATATTGTAAAGACACTAGTGAAAATCCTTACCCCTAGTAGGATGCACTCCGCATTTATTATAATCTCGCTCTTTATTCTTCCCCTTCCTACCGTCTTTGTGTTAGCTATGTCTTGTGGCTGAAATAGATCTGAATCTTTTCCTTTTTCGGATTGGTTTTCGTTCAAGTTATATGCCCATGTTTCTCTGCCAATTCACGCCTTTGGACTTCTTGACCTACACCCACCACTCACCCAGATTATTCACACCAACAGCGGGTCCACCGCACGACCCGGGGAAGGCGGGAGACACTCACAACACACGTGGAGCGGGGTTGGAGACCCTATGCAAACGTGGTGTTTCGTCGGAATTTTCCAACCACGCCGATCTTTTAAATTTAAGCACCTCCACACCTCTTTTCCGGCACCTCTCTCACTTCATTCGAGGCAGCCCCCCCCCCCGCAGAATTATGATGAACACCTCTCCCCGTACTCCCGAACCCTCACAAAACCTATTACAACCCGATTCCGCTCAATCTCAACCAGCCAGTGTTGTAAAGCGGATTTTTCGCACAGCGGCGGAGCGAAAAGCAGAACTACAGCGGGATCCGTGGATTGATCCTGCGAGGATTACGCCAAAGAAAGTTCGGTGTTTAGGATGCGGGAATGATGTGAAGCTGGATATGAGAGAAGGGTCTGAATATTATCCTGCGCCGTGGAATAAGCATAAGAAGGCTTGTAAGTATGTTCGAGAAGGGAGGAAGAAGGTGAATGAGCCAGAGGAAGGTTTTCGTGACAAGGTATGTGAGGGCTGCCTTCCTCCCGGTTTGTCATTTCGGAGTTTACTTTACGGTGAATAATGTATATCATTTAACAGACATCGGACAATGCTATGGCACCACCTAATCAGAAGGGACTTGGACTTCCTGTTGGTTGGACAACCGCGAGTTTACAAGGGGGAGGATTGACACTGAAATCGACTGGGGATTTGTTGAAGGAACTTGGACGACAAGGTCCGACGGTCTGGGGAAGTGGGCCGTCCACTCCTCCGATCCAATAACTGGGGCACAGTTTCATTTACGAAGAGCTCTGGCAGCTCAGTGGTCTGTCGATCTATGTTTGTAGTGTACGGTTTCTCATGGGTAATGGATAAGGCCTGGTGATATTTTCTGAATTCAAGAAATGCCCTCGGAAGCGAACTAAAAAAAGTTATTCAATCGACCTTAACGGTTGGCCTGCACCTCGACAGAACATGCGAAGGGCGCGCGAAAGCTCACAGGAAGTAAGTGAATGTAGCTGCAAGGCAAACGCGTGAAACCCACGAGCAAAGAATCCTTTTTTTTTTCACGATTCGTCGCCGTTTGAATGAGCATATGACAATTTGGCAGGAGCTTTGACTCCCCTATCTGTCGATCCAAGTAATTCCCACTCCCGATGCGTCGAAGAAGCTCGAGAAACTTCAAGTATATTTATACACGGTACAAGCGGCGCAAATTAAATGCGTCAAGTATCGGTCCGTGATCGATGCCTGGCAACTTGTAAACGTGCAGGAATTCATTGTTGTTCCTGCGAAGCCACAATCTTACCATCCTGAGAGACTAGGACTTTCATCCACTCGTTCATAACGGAGTACTGCTTAGAAAAGTCATTGGATCTCTACGAACCTTTACCGATCGTGCAGGAGAGATCGCAGTTAGACTGATGGTGTGCATTTAGAGCGCTTGCAATGTTGAGATGATGGTGGGAGTGATTATGAGGGAGGCTATTTACGCCTTCTGACCGGCCGTCGCATGGCACAGGTACCAGCTCTGTGTACTTGCGATGAGACTTGAAAAATGAGAAATACTGTCAGATTGGACGGTTCTGAACGAGACTGGGTAGAACGCCCCAGTACTTCAAAACTGAGGCTACGAGATAGCGCCATCCGGAAGTCCAAACCTATGCCGTTTCTAAATCTTCAGTAAAGTCTACGTATCTATCTCAGATCACGAATTTCGCCTGTCTCACTGGAATAAGAGTGAAATCGAAGAACTCGATTCAACGTTCTTCCATCTCGCCAGGCGACCCTAAGGAGATTCCGTAAATCCACGTCCGAATTGCAGCTCCTACACAAGATTGGCAGAATTCTGTGCTGAACGCAGAGAACTGTCGATGGTTAGGTACCTGGGCGTTACGTGGATCGGGTCGCAATTTTAACCCGGTTGCCCGCTCCCGGGCACGGGAGTTGGATTTTCTGCCCAACCTTTACGTTCCTAACAACGCATTTGCGATCTGTTTCAAATATCTACAAGCATTCAACAAATCAGATGCCTGCTGCCACCCCGCCGCAAAGCCAAATAATATAGGGGAATCTGTAGGACAGTTTTCCGATACGAAAAATTCTCTCGAGCAGATACTAAATGCAGGAGATATATACTACCAAATGAAAGGAATGATGATTCAAATTTGACCCGAAACTTTTTTATTCAGCATTACGTTCTCACAGAACAAAAACGAGTTGCCACCCGAAAGGGAAATTTGGGCAGAGGTCCGAAGTAAATGCTGAGATGAGACATCTCAACTGTACTGATTGCCGTACTGATTTTTCTCCGCATGCGGCAACCAAGGTTCAGGCGTGCCGAAAGGGTAAATTTCAGCTCAACTGCAGGGCTCGGTTAGCAGCCGGACCAATCGGATAGATGCCGAGCACTCTCAGTCCAGCTGAAATTTGTCCTTTCGGCACCACGGAGATCTGCACCAATGTTCTGCCTGATATGAAAAAACTCAGTACTCAAATCACTCGAGCAGAATTTTTCGTGTATCCGGTGTGACGGCGGGAAGCGGAATTTCGTCATATGTTTCCAGATTCTCACCAAATCGGATACCTTTTCCGTACTGCAACTGGTTTCTGAGTCGATTTTTGCCCTTCTCTCCGTGTGAATACAGCACTGATTGAGAGTATTTCGGCCGGATATTCATACATAATTTTCGTACTCCGGCCCTGTGTTCGTTAAAGTATTGACAATAAGACTAAGAAACCGTACGAGTGGTTTCCGTCTGTGGTAAATTAGAACAGGTATGAAGATGAGCCTGTACATGCACTCAACATCTCTCTCCTTTGGAAGGACGCAGTTCCGAAATGCTACTTGCTAGCATCGGATAGAAAGCTTCCAATCGTCTTCACTAGAATCTTTTGAAGGAATAGTATTTTGCTCGCGGTTGGGTCCTACATCCTCCGCTCATGAGGTCGTGCAATATTCCGTCCCACAATTTACTTTGACAGCGTATACGGGACCCCTCGATACACCGTCATGGCGTGATGGTCGTAGCAAATTGCATTTAAAAAAGCGGAATGGGTCGCCCTGGAAGCCTAGCTCAACCCGCCCAGTTACCCACAACAATCTTTTTGCTTTTTGCCAATACCGCGTCTCTAGCTAATTCAAAGTCAGCGCTTCAGGTGTCCTCAAAAGGTCGTTCATAGTCATATTTTCCAATAATCTCACCCAGCCCTCTTCATTATCTTCACTATGGAATACATCGAAAGTCAACTCGAGGCGGTAAGAGATGCGATGTGGAACTTTGAGTGGGTAATCGGATTTAATATTTAGTTCCAGAGCTACAAGTTGACCACCTATTAATCCACCTACTACCAGCGGGACGAGATTGTATGACACCATTACTGCTCTCCTCGAAAACCCCGATTTTTGTCCTGAAGGCGGTCTACTCGGATTCACATTGAACAACGAGTACCAGGTCAGTCCGGGACAGGACCTCAATGATGTCTTTGTATCGCTCGAAGGCGAAGACAACGCTATTCGTGTTGTATTCGACTACCTCGGCCTCAAGACTTCTGTCAACACCGTTCTGCGGGACTGCAGGTCATCCGACATTTGGCACAGTTCTTGGAGTGGCGGACTTGGGCTGCTTGACTGTGCGGTTGAAGTATCTGATCCTTTAGATCTGGATACCAGCTTGCTCAAGTATTTCTTGGATGACTCTGACCGCGGAGCTCACGTACAGCTCATCCATCCTTACGATGACCAACCGTGCTACAGGTGTAGCCAATATGGTGAACTTTCGAAGTCCATAGCTTGGGTTAGGCCTTTGAAGGATGGTCGAACAGGATATGAGTTGGATGGGGTTAGTTATAAAGGGTTTGCGGTACGTGAGTGGGTGGAAGTATGTTTGATTGCTTCCTTTGGACCTGCGGGGGATAGGATCAATTCTGAGATTTACGAAGGAGAGCAGTACCGCGGTGACGACTAGGGAAATCAAACTTGTGAAGAGATTTTTCTTTTCATTTGTTCATAGTTAGAGCCAACTGACAGTAGAGCTTGTCGTACATAATACTTCTCTGATGGACATTATATTGTACAGCGACGGTCCGGTGAATTCTCAGGCATTTTAATGGACGTTATTCGAAGCTCTGCTCAGCATCCCTGAATTGACCTTCTAAGCGCCGAATCGTTAATCGACTGTTCATTGGTCGAATTTAGATAAAACAAAAACCGTCCCAAATATACCTTCTCGAGAATCTCTCTCTCCTCCGTCTCTCTTCCATCAACCGCCCAATTCCTTCCGACTCCTACAGGCCCAAAAACGATCAAAACAACGCAAATTCTTTTGATTCCCATATATGTACCCCGTTCGACCAGAACCTCAGCCAAGCGATAACTCTCGGACATTCATCGTTCCTACCAGAATAAAAACACAGTCCCTCATCCAAAATATGGACCTTGAGAGAGCAGGCAAAAACTGAAAGGCGACAGTTCCTCTTTCACTTTTGTCCCGAGTGGAACCTGGCTGTGCTTTCAGTGATTGGAGTGCTTAGGTCAGTATTAACTTGTTCTTAGCAGGCCTTTTAATTACCTTTTCATAAGCCACAGTACATGTTACGACTTGTTGCTATTACTACTGGTTCGAGGAATTGTGAGTTTTAGCGTGGCTACACACACCCCTCCCGATTCTCCGAGGAGAAAAATTCATGATCAAGAAAGTTAAATTCAAATTCAGCGGAGTCTACTACAGAATTTTGACCTACCCATTTCTCCCCAAGAGATATCGAAGGCTACGCATTCACCTTCAGCGTCTGATAGCTCGTCGATGTGCAGATATACAAAATAAACCGTGTTGAGCGGGATCTCGCGATATCATGAACATTGTTTCGAGATAGTGTTCATGAGGTGATGATTTATTCCAGTAGCTGAGACAATCAACTACGTGTCATTCATAGTAAGGGAGCACTCACAAAGCGAGTCGTAACCTTTAGGGTTCCACTTCCCACCATTCTCAACGTCGGAAACTGTCCAAATATATTCGCCAATGAACGCCGTTGAGCGTGGGAGACCCACGAGGCTCAGAAATTCCCCTTGATTTGAGACGGAATCCGAAGTTCCCACCACAAGTATACAGACTTAAAACTCATGCCAGACAAATTTCATCAGTATCTGGAATTTATTGAAAAACATCAAAAAGAAGACTCACTTCAAGGTCTAAGTAGAATGCTTGCCACAGTTGCAACTCAAGCTAGTCCCTCGACTGTGACCTTCCGTGTGCTGATCAGAGTTGGGGGCCCCACCATTTTATCAGCACAAATCACTTCACAAAATGGTTGAAATAGTTATAGCTTCTTGAGACCCAATCACTTGATATGTGAGAAAATATTGGCAAGAAACGGTTACTATCACGAGAAATTACACGACTTGTAGTCGCAGTCAACTCGTAGCTATAGCGATTCGGAAAATTTCGTCGTATTTGGCACGCGCAACGTACTGCTCGGCGATGTCTGATTGCGAGTGGATATATCTGGGAGTCGGGGCGTTAATCAAAGCGGTAATGTCAGTAATATCGAGAAGTAACAACGACCATGATAGGCTATAGCACATTTGGACTGGGGAGACGGACCCCGTTTCTTAGTAGTCTTATCAATCCTCCGTTAAGATCGACAAGTTCGCGGCGAATTGGTTAGTGGCGCGGGATCATGGGTGCCTAGGTCAACGCGTCGTCGTGCTCAAGATTGGTACCCACCACGTGAAGATCACGTGGTACGTGCTGAGACGCGTCTGAAGGTTGTTAATACTACTCACCTGTTAGTCGTTGAACGTGGTCACCGGTCATCCCACGCTCGGGCTCCGTTCACAACCGTTCATACTTTCCATTCCAAACACTTGCGTGGTCCCCGTTGGTCAACAGGCACCATCGATAAATCCATACCTTTTCCACACCTTTAAACACCGCGAAGTCGACTCGGATCTTGCTTATTAGATTAGTGCGCGCCTTTCCTCCGTCAGCTGTTGCATCATATAAAGCTCTGAGACCCGTTGGGACACCGATTTTCCCCCCCATTGTTCTCCATTGGTTCTTCCTGTTTCTTTAACAGACAATGGTCCTGGTCCTTATGGTTTTGTGCACTTTTTGGGCTCACAAAGGACTTCAGGGTCGAGTGGCAACGGTGATAAGCGCTCAACAAGGGGGGGAGTATAAAGGTTCTTCCCTGTTGTTCCGTCCTTCACCGTTCCTCCATCACCGCCTCCCACAACTCCATGTTGAAAAAAATTCTTCGGATCCCGATTCCAGCAAGATGGGCAGTCGTCGCCCTTGCTATCGGCTTAGCTTACATGCGACGCCGTTCAATTACTTCGCCCGATGGATATATCTTATGCTCTCCGACAGGGAGCAAATCCATCTATACTGTCGACCCAAGCAATTCTGTTGTTGAGTGTGTGTTTGTGAGAGGGACGAAATTTGTGGCCATTGGAGATTTAGGTGCGTCTCAGTTTTTTTTTTTTTTTTTTTACATTCGCCACATTCCGTTGGATGCGCTGAGTCTTAGACATTCCTCAATGCTCAAATTTACGGTTTCTCAGATGAAGTGAAGGTTCACCGAAAGTTTTACCCCTGGATGAAGAACATCAAGTATATTCCGAAAGATTCCATCATCATTCCTGGTCTCAGCGGTAACTTTCATAGCTTTGACGGATGGTTTTGAAATTTCGACGGCTGACGTACACCTTGCATTTTTAGATTCACATGCTCACATTCTCGAATATGGCAAGACCGCACAGCTTGCACTGGAAGGAACGGAGACGGTGGACGGTAATGGCCAACTCACCGTTGGAAAATCTCCGTTTAGAGACTTACGGGAAAAACTTTTTTACTTTTACAGAAACTGTAGCGCTAGTACGTGAATACATTCTGTCGAATCCTGACTTGCTACGGGACAAGTCAAGGGTTATTTTCGGTGGCGGATGGGATCATATGTCCTGGTTGACCAGGAAATTCCCGACTGCGGTACATTAGTTTCCGTGCCATCTCCGTCATCCCCGCTTACCTACTTTGAGCTCAGGAAGACCTTGACTCCGATCCAATTATCAGTGGAAGGCGCGTCGTCTTGCAGAGCAAAGATTGTCATGCGCTTTGGGTGTCTGCTGCTGCGCTAGATACCTGTGGCGAGATTCCTTCGGATATCGAGGGAGGGATTGTGATCAGGGATGTAAACTCAAAACCTACAGGTCCGTCGTCTGTTGGTCTTACTTGTCTCATCGTTGAAAAATGTGGTGTTTCATTTCTAGGCGTTCTTCTCGACAACGCTCAGGAATTACTGAAGTTACCACCACCAACCGAAGACGAAATTCGATTGCGGTTTCTTGCGACAGTCAAAAATGCATTGGCATATGGTCTTACTTCAATTCACGATGCTGGGTTGGATCCCATGTCGTTGGAGTTCTTTGAGAGGTTCGTTCTTTTCAACGGGTTTCTTTTATACGGAGCCTGTAGTCTGATGATTGGAACTTTGGTACAGGGAAGCAGAAAGGGAGAAATCACTTCCAGTTGAGATCCCAATCGTAACACTCAACTTACACTTTCCCAGATCTCACTTTGTTTTTAGATACGCATATACGCCATGAAACATTTCGACGAACAAGAGACGTACTGGGGCAACACGACCACTCCTTACACGGGAGCTGCTAATGGACGACTTGGTGCTCGAAGTGTGAAAATCTTTGCTGACGGTAGGATTGGCTGTAGATCCCGTCCGCACGTTCCTGTCTCTGACTCTCTTTTTTGAAGGTGCCTTGAGGACCGGAGGAGCGGCGGTTCGTTGTTTTTTTTTTTTTCTTGACCATCCTTCATACCATTCTCAACGTCGAATGATTTCATAAACATATAGCTTCATCATCACTACCATGACAACCCGAGCACAAACGGCTTCATGAGAATGTCGGAGAACGTCTTGAAGAATGTAATCCCGCAATTTCTGAAGGATGGGTGGCAAGTCGTAAGTTTCAGATTCAATCCTGTTATCCGTGCCTTTTCTTTGGGTTTTCAATTGGCTTGTAGAATGTTCATGCAATCGGCGACCGCGCCAACGGACTTGTTTTGGATGCGTTCGAATCTGCTTTGAAAGGAAGGAACGTAACTTTGTTGAGGCCTCGTTTGGAGCATGCACAGATCTTGACTAGAAATGATATGGAGAGGCTTGGAAGGTTAGGAGGTAAGCTTCTCAACATTTCAACTTCTTGCCGTTTAAATAGTGTAATGATGTCAATCCACAGTTATTGCAAGTGTTCAGCCGACGCATGCGTAAGCACCAAGTCTTAAACTTCTGATGATACCTTGATTAATCCAGCAATTCGGGGAACAGGATCAGTGATATGTCTTATGCCGAGGATCGTTTGGTACCTCTCGTTTCCTTCTAGTGTCTTTGTCTTCCACTGATTTTGACCGCCTTCCCGACTAATCTAGGGCCCTGAAAGAGTCAATCAGCTATATGCGTTCCGGTCTATCGTTGATTCCGGAGCCAGAATCGCGCTTGGGACCGATTTTCCAGTAGAAGATATGAACCCGTTCAAAACGTTTTATGCCGCTATCAGGAGAGCTACGGTAAACGGAGAGTCACCTCATGGGCCGGGAGGGTGGTGAGTACGATTCCTTTTCGCCCCATATAAATTGATTGATTCACGTATGGTGGCACAACTCACTAATTAATTAGGTTCCCGGAACAATGTTTGACTCGAGAGGAAACGTTGAGAGGTAAGGATATTGATTCCTTTTTCGTCAGGAGCTTGATCTCACTCTGCCAATTTTGTTTCGAAGGCATGACGATTGACCCGGCGTACGCTTCGTTCACAGAATCGACACTGGGATCCATCGAACCGACAAAGTTGGCTGACTTTGTGGTACTTTCGCAGAATATAATGGCGGTGCCGGTAGAGAGGATCATGGAGACGAAGGTACTCGCTACAGTTATTGATGGGAAACCCGTGCATGGGGCCTTGTGAGTCTTGAAGAGACAGTCAGAGTGCGGGTCCGTTAGGTCGTTGTCCGTTTCGTGTGTAATAACGGACTCATCATTACTGAGTCATATATGATTAGTGTAGAACTAAGGTAGCGTGGGAGTGGTGTGTACTGTACGATCTGTCGGAGCGTAGCGGTAACATTCAGAAGCGCATAACATAATGAAATGATTTTATGGTTATACCTTCCCGAGAGCAGTGGCTCTCTCCGTTCCGGTTCACCTCAAACCTCTGAAATGACCGTCGAGAAATCACAAAGTGGGTCAATTCAGACGACAGTGTGCCCACCGTTTGTCATGACTCCGTAAGAAGATAACGTAGATGCCGTTTGGCGTGGACAAAACTAAGTAGGGCGACTGCCGAATTATTTTTGTTACTAGGATGACCAAAATAGCATGAAAAACAGCGTGCTGTCACGTTGGTAAGGTCGGGGGAAAGTCGGCCACCCGACTGAGTGTCGCGAGCAATAACTTTTCCGTGACGGAGCGACCTGACTTTCAGGAAACGCAGAGGAAAAGATTTAAAATTCAAGGTCGGCTCAGCTGATAACCCGTAAGGGCGGTCGAGATTCTTTGAAATCAGACCTTAGCGCCTCACAAAACTGCGGAAAATACGCCAATAACCTTATCTTGGCTTAACCCTAACCCTTTCCCCGGTGTTCAAGGAACTCGGGGTCTAGAATCTATCGGAGTCTTTCCCTTTGGGATCACCTGGACGAGTGGAATCTTGATTCCAGACCACAACTTCTGAATGCTTTCCCCAAGACTGCCGAGGTCACCTTTCGAGCTGAACTAGCGGAACTGACATCTAGTCGATTGTCAAGCTTCCGAGTCGTTGCTCGTTCTGTGTTATTGCCTTGAAGTATCGGTTCACGTTAAGGATTTGCCTACCCAAGCGGCTCTAAAGTCACAGGTGTTAGTTACGAGAAAGTCAAAGGCCAGGCGCACGTTTACTACTTCCTGAAGGACCGAGTCGCGTCCAAATGCACTATACGTTTTAAAACTCTCCGGTTTCCTCGACGGCGGGCCGCTGCAACAACTGTTGAGGCTCCATCCGGCTCCATCTTCTTCCTCCCATCTTTCGCAAATCCCATTCCAGTATGTAGTTCCCGCCATTACCGTCTCTCGTAACACCTCCGTTCTACTTGGTGGCTATACGGAGACATTACTTCCCACTGTTGCTATGTCGGCCCAAAGCCCGTTTGCTGGAAGGTCATATGCGAGTGGCTCCGATTACTTGACTGCTTTTAATTGATCACCGCGCATCGCCACACTTTTCATCCGCCTTCAACTTGCTATTCTCGGTGGTTTCCTGTCTCTGTTGGGACGATCACTCGAACGAGTCGAATCCCCCTTGCTTCCTAGTCCGAATGTTTAGCTCGACTGCGTTGCTGTTGTCGGTTACGTTCATTCTCTTGGACCGTGTTGAAGCGTCACAGACCCCAACGTTCAATGGCGACAGTATCCATCCAGAGGAATCTAGCAGCGCCCCGATTTTTTGGAACGGCAGCAAACACGACCTTCCTTTCTAATGATCGGAATTATACGCGCTGGGAGGAAACGCAGGTTAGTTACGTCTGTTGAGCCATCAAGATCTATCTCACTATTTCGAATGAAATTACTTAATTTTTACTTCTGAGAGCGAGAGCGAGCACTTTCTTTGAACCGGTCGGGATCGTTTACGATCGTGACAGCTTTTCGCATTAAAGTGAGTGCAGTGGAAAATTATTGAACCTTTCCCCAACGTGTTTTATGTCATGCCGCGGGCGAGATTGTCAAGTTTAATTTTGCGGTCCTGTGGAATCTCGTCAAGCAAAGGGTGAGAGGGCATGTGGTTCGGTTTTTATTCTCTTTACTTCACCTACTCAAGGCGAACTCAGAACCTCAAGGGGATACAACCTTTCTTTGTGTGACAATGGTTCTCTTTTACCTACAGAGTTAGGTAAAGACCATATCGACGCGGTGATGAAGTCATTGTCGTAGAGGAAGGCTCTACGCGTGGGACGTGTTATGTTATTGTACTTTTATTCGGCTATAGTCTTAACGCTGTTCCTGATATTCCGCTCCCTCCCCTCCGAGGAATGATCTCATCAGTGGTACTCCAAATGCGAACTTCGGGGATGTTATTTGGACCAGAAAATTGGGCACCAAGCTATGGCGAAAATCCTAACGTTGCGCGAGGGCGGGCCGACCCGAGCCTAAGCTTTAATGAATGGCTCTGGGAGTTGCTACTTGATTATAACTGAAATGCCTTAACCAGAAATATCTGCGCTTCCATCTTACAAGCATCAACGATTCCAATATTGAGGGGATCAACCACAAATTCACCACTCTAGTTGAAGTTGTTGAATCACCCAAGGAAAACGGTTTCTCGAAAATTCCGCCCTCACTGTGATCATACGGACTTCTTTCATGGTTTGTCATGTTATTGCTAGGTGTCCCCCTCGATAGTATCGGTTTAAATCTCATTTGACACCCGCCCAAGTTCCTACAGATATACAAGAAGATTGACAATGTTTCGCCGACCTTGATTTGGACGCTGTTATCACGGAGCTTGAAATCGATTTACGAGGTCCAGCTAAGGAAACCTCACTGGCCGTGAAGGGTTTTTTAGCGGTCGAACAGACTGTCAAATTGTGGTGAATCTTTCAGGAGGCATGACCGTGTGAATGTATTTTATGAGTGGACTGCAGGGGTGTGTCGGGTGATACTGGTTGGCTTCCGCATGGGGGAGCCGTTACCTTGGTATAGGGGGTAAGCAACCGAAACCAGTGTTCTTTGCTATTGCGGAGGCATTTCCAGGGCGATCCCTCAATTGAGAGTTAATGGGAAGTTCCCTCAAAATGCTAATCATTGCTTTCTCGTCTCAATTCGATGCCCTCCCTCTTTGTGGCTCTGTGTACCTTCCGTCTATTAACTTACGACCAATTTCAGAACAAGCCCCGTACGTTCCACAACCGAGCTAGCGAAAGAAAAAGGGGAAAAAGTTGTGAATACCTAAAAACCTTCATTTCTTCGCCAAGTATTGCCGATTGCGGTTTCAGGACGCTCCCCAAATTGAGAAGTAATCGAGCATTCCCTCGAAATGGAAAATGTTGTTTTTTTTCCTAGACGTACTAGTTGTCATTTTCCGAACTATGAACCGTGTCATCTTCCGTTAGTTCCAAAGCTGATTTCAGAACAGTCCCCTCCGATACGATCGACGCCCGAACTTGCGGAAGCGGAAGGCACATCGAAACTCATCTCCGAACAGTCCGGTGAACCGTTCAAGAAGTGAATATTCTCCGTCGTATTTTCGTTACCAACTCTGGAACTACGTTTTCGGATCTAAGTCGGTCTATGGGCACTGACCGAGAACTCGAGGCATAGGTTTTTTATCTGGGCCATTTGAGGTCCGTCGTCAGGTACAAGCGCCCAGGGATGATTTGGAGTTTGGCTGCGCCCTCGGTTATGCCCGCATATCAATGTGTTCCTCTTCCCCCGCCTGTTGACAACTTATGACTGCGGCTGCTCTTACAATTTCTATGTACTGCTCCGTTGACAGTGGTGGTTGTGTGTTCTTATTCGGAGCACTCGGGGGAAAACCATAGGGGTTTCTAATACAATTCGGAATGAAGACTCCACGTCCGATGTCCGTTGAGGAGGCTGTATGTGGCGTTTTTTTCGAGGGCGATCTATGTACCGACGGTGAGCAGCGGTGACTGATCCATCATTTAAATTTAGTTTACAGCAACTTGTGTGCGGGTACCTCTTGTGAGTCTGGATGAGTTTAGTTTTTCGTGGTTGGGGACAAGTCCATCCGAGATGTACGCTTTTTGTCCTATTCCGTCCGAGTCCTGAGCTCGCCCTAAAAAATTGATATTGTAGATTGTAGAATGGTGCGGGGGAGTGCCTGTTCCCCTGTACCTTTCCTAATTCCGCCTCTTTGTTCGATAAATGATCGCCTCTTGATAGTTGTTATCGCCTTGGTTTCTCCAAGACTCACTAAATAGGAAACAGACAGCTTCGAGCTGCTGTCAGATTGATTTGTCCAGGGAAATGCTAAGGCGTTATGTAAACGTACGTTCGTGATTCATTATGTATCCTCCATAGTGCTATATACCAGGGAACGGAAATAACTTGTAGACCATATGTCAAACGATGAGGTGATCCATGCCTGGTTCCAAGTGCCTACCGAGCTCGATCTGGTCAGCAAACGTTTCGGGTTGTTTGGGGCTGCTGGGACGCCATTGGATTGTCCTATTGTTCAGGGTCATTTCTGATGTCGGTGTCGGCGCACAGGCCCCCGCTTCCAGAGGTATCGATAGTATGGACAGGGATAATCTGATAGTCGAGCTGATGCTTTGATGGTTTTTTTTTTTTAAATTAAGTACATAGTTCCGAATTTCCTGGGGTCTCTTCCGGACCCGAGTGTTCTGGCAACGATTTTACCTGGGTGGGGACTGAACAAAAACAGCGGGTTTTCTGATTTATGGCAGGAGCTTTTATTTAACGTATTATCGTTCGCTACTAGCTTCAGTGTGCAAGAGAAGGATGAAACTAGAGGTGAGTTTTTTTCCCCCCCTTGACCTTTTGGATATCTACACTGATTGACAGGGATTGTTTCGTTTGCGCCGTACCCACACTCAGGCCTAGGTGAGGTGACTTGGTGCTGCAATTTCCAATAACTGACGGATTTTGTCGCTATTGTTCGTTCGTCGTCGTGAGTGGCTATGAGCCGGCGGAATGAGGCCTCCGAGGCGAAGTCTCTGCCGAGGGTTGTTTTTGACCTCGAGTGACCACGGTTACGAAGAAGCGGGGTTATGGGGTGTGTAGTGGTTACTTCCGTGAGTGTTACCTGCTTCAACGGTGCGTTGGAGCAGGACCCTAGACAGTTCGAGAGATTTAGACGTAAAGTAAAAGAAAGATGGCGGCAAAATGGCCACCTCGGAGTGCGTGGTCCAGTACCAAGTAGTCCGATCCTTTGTCGTAGCGAAGAAATCCTTAAAGGGTGTCTTAATCCTGCGATCAGGTACGCAATGCGTTCCCGCAGCTTCGCTTGCTGTCGTTGAAGCATCAAGAGATGGGGGATGAGTACCAAAGTAGGACTAGCTAGCTCCTCTCGTTGCTCAAGGTTCAGACTAGCTTTATCGAGCTGAGAGAGGGAGGGGCCCGACATGTCATCAGACTCCTCAACGGGACGGCGGTAAGGAAGTTGCAACTTTTGGAGTACTAGTAGCGGGGTGATTCTTCGACCAAAGAAACGGACCGTCGGTTTCCTACCTCACAGTTCAAGTTCCGAAAAAACGAGGCTGTTGTTCATAGTCTGGTGGAGATAGAGAGGGGATGATTACAGTCGAAATTTCATGGAAAAAAATAAAGTCGCTTAGAAAAATCGGCTAGACGTGCAGTGTTCGGGAGGTCGGTAAAGCGTTATTGGGCGGGTTCGAACGTTGTGAACATCATTGATAGGTAAACCGCCATTGGCAGGGCAACCAGTCTAAAAATGGCTTAGACTCTGGGTTGTTAGTGGTTGTTAGTTTGGAGAAAGTGGCCTTGCCTCCACAGATGGTCCATCATATCTAATTAACTTCTCGATTGTTGTGTGTCCTTGCTCCGAGTTTGTGAATAAAACCTCGGAAGGGAGCTCAGGCTCTGCGATTGTATTACGTGCAATCGTCATTTCATATTCATAATCGTCATTAACGGTGAGTAGGCGTGATTATTGTGAGGCATGTATGAAGTTGTACATTCGGCGCTTGGAACAAAATTACGGTTTTTCGGCTTGCCCCCGACAATCGAACAATGAGATAGCAGTGCCTTACGGCTCAGAATTGACCCGGCAGGATACATGATTCTCACTAAATGTGAATGGATCATTTCAAGAAATTCGTCCTTTGCTTTGAGGCAATAAAATTCATTGAATGTCCTTTGGGAACGGGAGATATGTACAGCTAGCTCTCCACATACAGAAGCGCATTTCTCCCACTCATCCACCCACGGAACGTAAAATGAATTATGGGCTGATCTCCATCCCCCATCACGGTTTGAGATCTAAGATCATTGATATATGAGGAGGGGACCGGTTAGAATTGATGGGTTTTATGTTACTTATCACGTGTACTCGTTCATTTTTCCGATTTTTACGCTTCCTCGACTCTGTGTATTGCGATTTTACCACTGAGGATTCATTGAGAGGTTCAAGTTCGCCGCTAGCTTTCTGCTCAAAAACAGAACGGAAGCACGGTTGAGGTTTCGGATCTCGATTAACAGCTTTCGTTTGTTTGTTTTTTTTTTTTTTTTTTTTTTT
>MU128045.1:28467-38571 GCA_014904975.1 Marasmius fiardii PR-910 | reverse complement strand
TTTTGGATCTGTGGGGTTGAGCGAAATGGCACAAGTAGGGATGGACGGTAAACAAAGTGAGGGGTGTATCAAAATGGATACGAGGTCGAGGAGAAAGATTTCACGAAGCTCTGAGAAAAAACTGTTTCTGAAAAATCAGACCGGGTGTACCGAGCAACATTTCTATGTAAAGCAAAAGGCTTTGTATCTGGGAATTAGCCTCCTAGGGGGTCACCCGAATCTATGCCAGGTGAATGAATATGTCCCTTAAACCGACACCAAACGTCCACCATCGAATCAAAGGCGAATGCCTTAGTCAAGCCAGTCGTTACACAAGTATGTTTTGTTTTCCTCACTGACGTTCTGCTAAAGTCGACTGTATGTCAATTTTTCCCTCCGCTTATCGAACAATTTCATAATATGACTTGCTCGCTCTGGCACGAGGACGTTTTATCACGAGGACCTGGGTTAGCCAAATCGCCTCCACATTGCCGCTGAAGGTTTACGATGAATCTAGTTTCTCTGGTTAATGCTACACAAGAGAAGGAAATGGAAATCGGAGAGGAGCTAGGTTTGATGGTGAGTAGGAAGGATCGCTGGGTACGAGACTCGGTCGAGTCGAGACCAGTGCGCTTTTCTTCCGCGTCTTGAACACTTAGAATGGTCCTGAAATAGCTTTAAAGTCAGGGTTTCAACAAGAAAGGTGGCCTCATTGCAATCATTTCGCGTATTCTGGTCGTGGGTTTTCTACAGGTGAAATCCCTGTTGACACGATTACCGAAATGGTCGTCCTACACATGGAAAAGTAATCTGTGATATCAGGCGAAACCGGGACCCTGATTGTTGTAGAATCTCTCGTCGTTTCATAACTCGGGTTCATCGCGAGAAGAATAGTATCCGCTTCCTCAAGGCGTTCACCGACCAACCGGAACAGTCTATGAGCGGATTATCGGCCTCTGAAGATTACGAAAGAGCTGCATTTACAGAGAGCTCACATCTACTGCAGGTACGCTGCGTCGGCCAAAGCTGATCAGGTTTTGTAACTAAAGTACACCGGTCAATTAGAAGGTATTCCATCAGACTATCAAGGATTGCTTCAGACGAGCGGATTTCATTCAAATCTCCCATAACCTAACGGAATCCACGGCAGAAATTCATGGAGGCATAGTTTACTGCATGAACATGATCTTTTCTGACCTGAGGCAGTGAAAAGATGTTCGTTTACTCTCTACTCAGTAACAACAAGAATTGGCGCCGTTTTGCCCTTTTTTTAGAGCTTGACCTCGAAGGTTTGAGCGTACCAGCAACTTATTTACCCTCATTCAACCATATCGTCCGCAAACAGCTGGATACTATTATTGTAACGAGGCATACTTAATTTGGTCAACTACGGTAGTTCTCACGCTCCCTTTCCTATATAAAGCCATACATCCAATACGTTTCCGATCTATCTTTTACCATCTTACCTTCACTCGCCTACTGTGTAGCCTTATCCTCAAGTACCCTTACCTTTGGTTCAATATAAACCCTGGTCAAGCTTAGTACCTGCGGGATTGAGGCATTCGGTAAGACCGGTTACAGTTTTTTAAGCTTACAGTTTTTGCACCTTAGGTTGCCATCATTGCTGCGTCGAGAGTCGCTCGTGAAAAGCACACTCGTGCTAGATCTCAGGCAATCGCCTCGGATTACCAACTACTGCCCTACGCTCAGACTACACCGTCACCTTTAACGACTATTCAGCGAGAAGAGATGCATACCACTCGGGTACAAACTTCTAGCTCGCCAACGTCGTCATCAGCGACTTCCTCGACATCTACGGCATCTAGTCGTCGCCCCTCTGGGATCCCTACCTTTGGTGGAAGGCTCCCTAGAGCGACTACCGACGATCCTCTTATTCCTTCGGGAAATCCGTCATCACAGCAACCGCTGACAACCTCTACGCCACGGCTCTCTAGTCAGAGTACGAGCGCAAGTTTGTTTGGCCGCACTCCTTCTCCTATCGGAGAGGAGCTCTCAATGGAAATGCGGGAAGCATCCCGTAACCCAGCTCGTCATGCTTGGAGACAACACTCCTCTGCATCTAGACGTAACCCAGGTGATGCGGAAGAGCAGAAAGAGTCTGAGTTATTCAGTACTCCCTCCGCTTCCCAATCACCTCATGCTCGACTTATGTCGACCACACCTTCGGGGTTGCCCCCTGCCTTGCCAACGTCATCTGACACCCCTCGTGTACCTACTCGTAGCTCTAGCCAATCTACAGTGAGACAGAGTATTTCTCAAACTGAGGAGGAATCATTAACGTCTGAGTCTTCGAGACACACAAGTGAAGCTGAACAACAATTTATTGAAATTATGGAAGAGACATTTAGAGACTCGATGCCCAATGAACAAGAGTCTTCCAATACCTTCTTGCATGAGTTCCACGTTCAATTGCGTGAACTTTATGTTTTGGATTGGTTTAGGAAGCGGGACCTGGATAAATACAGTACTACCCTGATTCCAGAACAACCAATAGTTGTAGAAAATGGGATTGTATATCATGAGGATTTTCCTGCAATTACTCTGAACACAATGTCGTCTGAACCTACGAAGAAGGAGAGGGAATTTTACCGTAAAAAATACCCGGAACCTTTTAGTAAAGATGATCCTGTTGAGGCCCAAAGAATAACTTCACAGCATCTGTGACCAATGTTTGGGTCGACTCGTGGACGGGGGGCTCCCGTAAGGGATGCAAGACTACCTACTACAGCTAGAAGTGGTATTCAAACTGTAGCATCAGCTCCAGATCCTAACGATCCAGGAGGTAATGGATCAGATGATGATCAAGAGCCCCGAAGATCGCCCCCTCGGGATTCTCGACCAACAAGAGGTCATAGAGATCGTGGACAGCGAAGGAGTCAGACCCCCGACCGCCACTATCCTTCTGGATCTAGAGGCGGTGGTGGAGGCCCACCTTTGGGACCCCCTGGAGGAGGTGGTGGCGATGATGGATATTCCGGAGATGACTCATATCCTAGCTCAGGAGCAGAATATGATCGGTATCCAAATAGGAAATCTACTGAACCCCTGGTTAGCAGGCCGAGTGTTTTTGATCAAACAAGATTCACTTCTGCGGATCGGACCTTCAATGAGAAGGAAGAATTTACGTATGACCCGAAACCTCTCAGCGAGGAAGAAATATTGCGGGCCGCCTTTAAATGCTATGAGGACCTGATTAGATTCCATTTATTTGGAAAACCTACTAAGGGAAATCAGAACGTCCAGAAGACTATAATCCAGAACGTACCCAAGCCACAGTTCTGGTATGGTGATAGAGATTTCACCAAATGGGATGAGTGGATACGATCCCTCATCCTATGGCTGAATATTGCTGATCAGTGCGGGAAACCTATTTGCTGGAGTAGATCCCAAGGTAGATACGTACTGAGTCCTGTTGATATTCAAAGAATAAACACTATGACCGCCTTTGCAGAAGGTGATGCCTTAGACTGGCTATATGATCAGTTAGATCAAATACCTGAACAAGAGATGTTGGACGGCACTGACCCTGTACATAAAACTTTTATGGAACTTGTTAGTAGGCTCTACCGTCGCTTCATCCATGAAGCCTCGATGTCTGGGATATCAGATAAGTTCTATCGCATCCGATATACCCAGAATGGTGGCATCAAGAGCGCTTTCAGCGAACTCAAGCGGTACTCAAAGTATATGCCTAGTCCGCTGGATGTGTACACTTTCAAAACCCAGTTATTCCTGCTTGTTCCTCAGAACATGGAGGATGACATGAGAAACATCCACAGAGTCACTGCAGAGGGATCCTCTGTGAATGAAATCATGCAAGTGGCACTTGCCTGTGAGAAAGGACATAACGCCGGGAAATACTACACCAAGCTTCGTGAAGAACGAAAGCGTGCTAAGCATAAGGAGTCTCATTCAAGATCTCGAGACCATAAGAAGGGTAAAGAGAAGGACAAATGGAATAAATCACGTTCACCTTCTCCGAGATGCCTTCAAGTTGTAAATAATCGTCGCTATAGCGTAAAACCCAACTCAGACAAACGTCTCCCTCGCCCGAATTGGCCTAGACGGGTTGACAATTACAAAAAAGATAACCGTCAGCCCTCGGGATCATATAACAAGGAACAAATATGTTCTAAATCTACTGGAGATAATAAACCTACCGGAAAATTCTTCAAAATAGTGGAGACAAAGGGTAAATCCGGGGAATGTCTGTTCCAAATGCTTAACTACTCGGATGAAGAAGAACAGTCCCAATCCTCAGATAAGGACAATGAGCCTAATGAAAGTGAGAATAATGATTCACACTCTGAAGATGAAGCCAAATCAGATGGCAGTACTGAATCTGACCTGTGGGGTGGATCTCAATACTCGAGTGACGTGGCTGACGAAAGGACTGGTTTTATGCATGATGAAAGTGACAATGACTCACCATATGAATGTCTTGCATGTTCTCAAGAGGTTTCTGATAATCCTGAGGATACCAACACTGTTGCAGAATCAGTATTGCAATTGGACTATGGAGAGTATCTATGCACAATGAAATTAGATGGTGCCGGAAATCCAATCCCCACGCTAAACCCAACATCGTTGGAACCTCATAAATTGCTATGACGGCCCAAACATTCTGCTGAAGAAAACAGATGCCTATCAGCATTCATAGAAATCAATAAAATACGTGCATTTGTATTATTTGACAGTGGAAGCACAGCAGACACAATAAGTCCTGATTTTGCGTGTCTGGCAAAGCTGAAAATATGTCAACTTGAGAATCCCGTTACCCTACAACTAGGGACAAAAGGGAGTAGATCAAAAATAAACTATGGATGTTATGCACTGTATAAAATTCAGACCAAAAACGCAGAAGTTCGGAACCGAGATTATTGGGATATTGCCAATATTGATAGGTACGATGCTGTCATAGATACTGTATTCATGAGGAATCATGATATCAACCTTTGTTTTGAGGATGATCGAATAACTATGAAAGGAAAAGATATACCTTGCCTTTCCGAGGGGGAGGAAGTACGGGAATTAGCTCGCAGAAATTCAAAACGCGTGTCCTGCACTATTCAAATCCAGGATGGTGAGGAAATTGAAATCAAAAAGCGTCCTAATAAACATGGATTATCAAAGAATAACAAGTCAAGACCATGTTTTAAGGACTCACCAAAGACGAAGTGACTACATGGTGGTTCTAATCTGGCTAGCTCTGACCGAGCAGAACCACCATGGTCACGCAAAGCACCAACTGTTGACATGGTTCTAGATGAAGATGAGGAACAAATAGAAAATCAAGGAATGAATAAACACTTGCCGGTTCTCATGGGACCTGATGACTCATTGACTGTAGAAGATATGGTCAGAATTATTGAGCAAGTAACAACGGGTAAATATACAGACCCAGAATTTAATGCTCACCTACATGAAGTGAATGATTTAGTTCAGAAGTTCAATTCCGTGAACTTTCCTGAGCTTGGTTCACTACCAAGCAACAGACCGAAATTATCAGTCATAGAGGCGCTCGGAGCGAGCGCTGACCTATTCCAAACTCGTGTGGAGACAGCTGAGGTTATCAGTGGACACAAATACACAAAAGAAGACATACCTCATCTCCACCAACAATGGCTGGATACCTGTAAGGACATCATGAGTGGTGTACCTGAACGGTTACCACCCTACCATGAAATAAATCACACTATACCTCTAATAGACCCAGAGAAGCAATACAAGACATATACTCTGCGTTGCCCTGATTCTCTGCGCGAGAAATTATCTGAGAAGATTGCCCGGTATACCCGAGCTGGCTGGTGGGAACCCCGGGTTGTATCTTCCACCTCTCCCATGCTTTGTATAGTGAAAAAGGATGGAGGACTTCGAACTACTGTTGATTGTTGTCAACGGAACGCCAACACAGTATGGGATGTCACTCCCTTACCGGATCAAGACCGGGTCTGCATGCAAACTGCTAGCACAAAGATTTGGTCCAAAATTGACCTGTCAGATGCCTATGAGCAAGTACGCATCATAGCTGAGGACGTCATCAAGACTGCTTTTTCCTTGGTGAGTGGAACATTTGTTAGTCATGTTATGCAACAAGGAGACACTAACGCACCGTCTACATTCCAATGTCTCATGAATACCATATTCCGGGATTATATCAGAATTTTCATGCATGTATATCTGGACGACATATTTGTATTTAGTGACACTATAGAAGAACATGAAAAGCACTTAGGATTAGTGTTTGATAAGCTCCGGGAGCAACACCTATATCTCAAAGCCAGTAAAGTAGAACTTTATGCTGAGATTATGGACTGTCTTGGGCATTTAATAGACGACAAAGGTCTACATGCTGATCATGACAAATTGAGTCACATTTGAGACTGGAGAAAACCCAGGAATTTCTGGGACTCGTGAATTATCTAGGTCATTTCTTACCAGATATATCATCATACACAACTCCACTCTTGGATATGACAAGTAACAACCAACCATTTTTCTGGCGCCCAATCCATGATGTATGTTTCCAAAACATCAAGGATTTATGTTGCAAGACACCAATCTTGAAGCCTATAGATCCTAGAAATCCTGAACCCATTTGGGTGGTTTGTGACGCTTCAGTCTCAGGCATTGGCGCTATGTACGGACAAGGACCTACCTGGCAGACTTGTCGCCCAGCAGGATTTATGTCCAAGAAATTTACGCATGCTCAGCGAAATTACCGCATGTTTGAAGCTGAAACTTTGGCCATACTTGAAGCCCTATTAAAATGGGAAGATAAATTAATAGGCTATAGGATACATGTTGTTACGGACCATAAGGCCCTTGAGTTTTTCCAAACTCAAAAGAGACTTTCTGCACGTCAAATGTGCTGGATGGAATACCTCTCACGCTTTGATTTTGATATACTATATGTGAAAGGCATCACCAACCGTGTCGCAGACGTGTTATCTCGTTATTACAAATCAGATACCCCAGATGAAAAGCACCCGCACCATGAATATGTAAATGCGGATGCTCGAGTCGATAAGTTGGCTGAGGACTTACCCATAGGTCGTAAGCAAGGAATAGATGAAATGATTGAACATTTCTTTGCTCATCGAGAAGCCAAAGATCCAGTAGAACCACGAGACCTTGAAGCCCAAGATCTTGAAAATTCACGTGAACCTGACCCGGAGGATAAAACTCCTATTCCAGATATCAACCCAACAGTGTTTGAGTCACACGAGAAAGGCGAAAATTTACACACTAAGTTTGAGCCTGACTCACAGTTTCTAACAGATCTTAAAATCTGTTATGAGTCTGATATGATATTCAAAAAGATAATAGCTAACCCAGATGATCACCTGAGATTTACCATTGATGAAAGTGGTTTAATCTGGATTGATAACCTGGGCGGTGAACGTGTCATCTGTGTTCCTCAGTCCCATAAACACATGAGATCACTATGAGGAAAGATACTAGAAACTGCACATGAGATAGTAGGCCATTTTGGACCTCAGCACACCTCAGACTACATCCGTCGGTGGTACTGGTGGCCCGGGATCTGGTCTATGTGCAAGAAATTCTGCCACTCGTGTGAGCTATGCAACCGAGCAAAGAATAAACCTCACGCACTGGAAGGAAAATTGCATCCACTACCTATTCCGACTCGTCCATGGCAGTCAATTGCGATGGATTTTATGGGTCCCTTTCCGGAAGTCAAAGGATACAACTACCTCTGGGTAATAATATGTAGACTCACGAGTCAAGTACACTTAGTACCATGTCATACCACGAACACTGCTACAGATTTATCGTTAAAATACATGCAAGAGATCATTAGATTACATGGATTACCAGATTCTATAGTCTCCGACCGAGACTCAAAGTTTACTTCCGTGTGGTGGCGGGAAGTACATCGTTTATTGGGATCAAAACTCCTAATGTCAACATCGTTTCATCCGCAAACAGATGGATCCACGGAACATGCCAATTGATCCATCGGACAGATATTCCGGAGTGCAATCCGGGATGATCAACATGACTGGCATGTAAAAGTCCCTATGGTCGAGTTTGCCCTGAATTCAAGTATTAATGAATCTACGGGCTTTTCACCATTTGAATTGAACTATGGGTACACCCCATCAATGCTTTTCCATCCAGTAAAAATAAATGACCTACCAGTAGGTGTCCGAGCTTTCAGTTTCCAAGCTATGCAAAATTTATATGATGCACATGATGCAATAATAGCTGCAAGAGTGTTTCAAACACATCATAGTAATCATAGACGGTCTAAGGAACCTGATATTAAACCGGGATCTAAGGTCTATCTGTCAACAAAGAACCTCAAACTTCCCAAGGGAAGAACAACAAAACTCATGCCAAAATTCGTTGGGCCTTACACAGTTGTTGAGGCTCATCCAGAAAGTTCAACCTACAAGTTAGATCTACCAGATGAGCTCAATAACAGAAGAATTCACGATGTTTTTCACGTGAATCTATTGAAACCTTACCATGAGATGGATGCTCTCCTTTTCCCTGACCGCACGAAACCCAAACCATATGATTTTGGTGCTCCACCGGAAGCGGAAGAATTCGTTGATTCTATAGGAGACCATAAGTGGGTCAATGGAAAACTGTATTTCCAAGTCTATTGGACATTAGGCGATATTACCTGGGAACCTTGGTCAATTGTGAAAGACTTGTGTGCAGTCGATGAATATTTCACATTGATCGGGGTGAAAGTGGCAGGATTTACCACGTAGCAAAAGGAAAGCCAAGGCGGGGCGTACCTGAATGGCTGTGAGGCTCCTAAACTGAGAAGAATATTAAACTCAATCACGAAGTTTCACTAGCCAGCTACCATACTCATTCATTATGACCCTTGGAAACGATCCTATGGATGGAATTCCTTTCACAATCAATTCATTCACTGCAAACCCAAATGGGAACAGTAGTACGTGTTAAAATCTTCTTTTCGAAGATTACTCTGATTAAATTCTGGTCGAATCTAGCAGGGGAGGGAACCCAAGGAGCTCAGGGAGTTCAACAGGGGAGTCAGCTTTTGCCACAACAGTTCATGCATTCTGGCAATGCTCTACTCTTCAATGGGAATCCCAATTTTCCATCCCAACAATCCTTTCCATTTTGGCTGAACTCTCCGTTCCCACCATACATGATGAATCAGAACCACGGTCAGGATGTCATCATGTCAGACAATCGTGTCGTTGGATTAGCACCTACCTGGGAGAAAGAATATGTTGAATCCTTGGACGATAAATCGGTTGTGCATAAAGGTACTCTGGAGTACGAACACATCCATGCCGACAACACTCGTTGCCATGAACATGCCGACCACATCGCTAAAGCTTATGCCCGCCGCATTCCTTCATTCATGGCTGCTCGAACTGACGTCATCTCTATGGCTTCAGAGCCCATTGCTCACGAGCTCAAGCAGCAGAAATCAAAATCTGCCAATCTCAAGAAAACTCTAAAGGAGAAGACCGTAGCACATACGGCCACTCTCAAGGAGTCTGAAGAAAGGTTCAAGGCTGCTAAAGCCGAGAATGTAGTTCTCAAGCGAGAGAATGAGGTCCTTTGGAACCAACTGGCTCAGCATGAGCGCTCTTCTACATCTACTCATGGAAGGCCTTCGAACAACCGTTCATATCACGGCTCTCACCCTTATTCTGGGAATCGACGTCGAATTCCTCATTTGGATATCCCTGCAGTTGACAACAGGGGCTTGCATAGCTCCAGACACACTGCTCTAGTCACCACAACCATCATCCTCAACCATGACAACATGGTACTCCCATTTACGAACAAGGACACCGAGTTCACCATTATTGAGAACTGCTGGTATCGCTTGGGAGACAACCACTCTCTTCTCTCCATGTCATGGGACATGGAGACCGGCATGGGATTCAGCTCTCAGTACGTCATGGATTGTATTCGCAACAATGACGTTCCTATTCCTATTCAATACCCTGGAGTTGTTGGAGGTTTCCAGGCCATGCCTCAGGACCGGTGTCGCGCCTGTGCACATAAACAACCTAATTTTATTCATTTCCTATTCTATTTTAGTAAGATTAGGTATAAACTGAGGGGATATGCAAGACC
>MU128043.1:4450-39567 GCA_014904975.1 Marasmius fiardii PR-910 | reverse complement strand
TGACACCGCTGCTGTGACTTCCTTCCTGAAGCAGAGGTGGCGAAGGAACGCTCGTTGTCGTCGGGGTTGTCGTTGAATTCCACTGGATCGTCGAGTTGGTTCGGGACGGGATAGAATGTGACTCATGGTTATCTCTCCTGTCGATGCTGGACTTTCCCCACTTATGATGGTGTTCTCTCGATCGGGATACTTGGGCAATCATTACGCTGTCCGCGGTCAACGCCTGAGTTGTATCTCGTGGGGAATGTGACGGATAGTTGGGGACCGTGCTTGAAGTCGGGTGAGGCATCGTCGAAGGAGGTTTATTTTGTGCTTGTCTACGCTCTCGTTAACCTCGTAGCATCGACGACTACGACCTCACCTTAGCCCAATACACGTCAAAACGAACGCTCGGATGCTTGAGACGTGCTTCTGCGGACGGGTTGCGTCGAATTAGGGAGGGAGATGATTGGAGATGACGGTGGTATGAGATGCGTTGGGATATGTTCGAGTGCGCCCGTAAGTGGGTTCCCACACTCTCAGGGCAAAGCCGCAACTGTCAGAACTCAATTGTATCACACCTGCTGTGACCCCTCTTCTGCTTTGACGTCAGACTTGTGACAGGCAATTTTAAGGTTACGCTGCAACTAACTGCATCACCCGACCCCTCCACCCTCACCTCACTCGTGTCCAAACTCAGATTTCAAACATGTATGCGGATCCCTCGTCGTCTCTATTCTCTTTCGGGATGTTCTGTGTTGATAGTAATGATGGTACGTTTTCCTTTTTACTAGTCCCATCGACTTAGGCTTACGCCTCCAAAGGTCCTCGAACGTTTGCTATAAGCTCGATGAAGGTGGAGAGAAATGAAGCTTCTGGGGCTAGGGAATCCTTTAGTGAATGATACCAGGTAGGTTTCAGAGTCATATTGTACACTTCCCTTCGATACTAATACATCCGTTATAGATATACAACTCAGATCAATCCCAACTCAAGTCTTACACTACCACAAGCTCCCATACATCACCCCCAATCTTGCTTGTTTGCAACCCTACAAACTTTCGTCTTCCGCGCAGATAAACTATCCTTTTTTGGCCTGTTTCGTTGATTGGGATCCTTAGATTCCTCGAGATGGTCAACAAGATATCCCCAACCGTTACTCCTCTTGAATCCACCCCCAAAGCATGGACAGTGATAGGCCATGGTAGCCACGGATGTACGACCGTCATCGAAGGAAGCGATGGGTGTGTCGCTAAATCCTTTAAGGGATGCCACCAAATCCCAGTGAACGCTTGGAGATCTCCCTTCGCACAAAAGCAACGAATGAAGAACTACAGCGGTCTCGCTGTTACTCTGGGATGGCAAGCGAATACATTGACAACGTTTGAGCGGTGGTGGCCCCCTCTGTGACAATACCAATGTAACCGCTACTGTGACCTTCCTGAAAAGGAAATGGCGAAGGCATAACGGCCGCCTTTGTCGTCGTCGTCGCTGAACCCCACTGGGTCGTCGAATTGGTTTCCAACATGTGAGAACGTGCGCCATTGATACCTCTATTTGCGGTGCTGGAGCTTTCCCGTAGTTCCTCGTATCCTCTGGATTGGGATAATGGGGTTGACATTTCGGCATTTGCGGATAATGCTTGGGCCATCCGTGGGTGGGAGAGATAGTCGAGAACCGTGACTGGTGTCGGGTGGTGGGTTGGTGGAAGAGGAGTTTATCGCGTTTTTCTACTCCCTCGTCAGCTCCGTAATGTCGAGGAGCATGGTTCCTTAGTGACGGCCTCACCTTGCCCCTATATAACACTGTCAAAACGAACGCTTGGATGCTTGGAATAATCTTCTGTGGATCCGTTTTGTCTTAAACAGGAGGAGGCTAGAAACGGTGGTGGGTGGGTGGTGGTGTGAGTCAGAGATCGGGATGGATTTCAGAAGTTCTCGTACTCTTATATGTACCAGCACGACCTGGCTCGAGAATCTTTTCCCACACTGTTGATATGCCGTCCGATCCACGATGGGGACGTCAACGTTTCAACGCTCCTACCCATTTCGTTGTACCCTGCCTTACACTTTTACCGTCTCGTCCAAAACGATGTTGAAAGACGACAGCTTGCCAAGAGCTCTATGGTGGAGGAAACCGAGCTTCCTTAGGCTAGAGTTCGTAACTGATAACAGGTCCGTTCAAAAAGTCCTACCGTTACACTCGTTGTTAATACTAATACATCCGGTAGGGGTATACGCGAAAGTCATCCCGACTTAAACTACAGCAAGTTTCCATGTGTCACCACCGATCTTGCTCGTTTGCAATCCTACGAACCTTCGTCTTCCACGCAAATAAACTATCCTTGTCCGACCTGTACCATCAATTGGAATCCTCAGATTCCTTGAGATCGTCAACAAGACATCGGCAACGGTTACTCCTCTCAAGTTTATGCCCGACGCATGGACAGTAATTGGCCACGGTAGCCACGGATGCAACACCGTTAACGAAGTAAGAGCTGGGTATGTTGCCAATTCTCTCAACGGACGCCATTGCTCTTTCAACACTTTCCTAATCGTCTCATCCGAGTTCGACAAATCCCAGTGAACTCCAGGGGATCTACTTCCGCATATAAGCAACGGATGGAGGATCACTTCGTCTCTGCTGTCATGAATCTGCGACGGGAGAGGAATACACTGCCAGCGGTTCAGCGGTGGTGGTGTGGTCTCTGTCAGTGTGACGCTGTTGCTGTGACTTTCCAAAAAAGGAAGTGGCAAAGACACGGTGCTGGACGTCGTTGTAGGCGTTGTTGAACTCCCCCACGACGTCGTGCTGGATCGTAATGTGGTGTAGGGTGTTTCATGGGTACCTCTTCTCGCAATACTGGTGGTTCCCCCCAGCTCGTTGTGTTCTCTGAGGTACGATAATGGGGTTGACATTTCGGTGTTTACGATGAATGCCTGGGTTGTTTGCGGTAGTGAGTGGGAGGGATAATGGGTAGCTGTGGTTGACGTTGTGTGGTGCATTGTTAAAGGGATTTTCTCTGGTGTTTTACGCCCCCGTCAGCCCTCGCAGAGTAATGCCACAATGACGAGCTCACCTTGGTCGATCAAGTCACTAAACCGAATACTGGGTGCTTTGAATGATCTTGTTCTCGCAGGTTAGGCCCGTCTTGGGCGGCAAATGGATGGAAGATGAAGGTAGATGGTGGTGGTATGAGTCAGAGATGGGTTTGGGTCGGGATGTGGTCAAGGAGTGTTCGTACTCTTATATGTACGAACACACCAGCCCTTGGTACTCTTTCCCACTGTCTAAGTTGAAAAAGCCGTGAATCCCGCTGGGACAGGCGTGTCACATCTACTGTGACTTTCAGTTGACATCACGCGTTTTGTGACAGGGAGCGTCGATTCTGGACCATGTCGCGGCTCAAGGAAGAAGTCGTTATCATGGGTCGCCCATGCATGCGCTGGCGCCCTAATCCCGATTTTCTCTACATACACACCTCAACCTGTGATCGCTACTGTATATCCTCAGTTTGGAACCTCGAGACTAGGTCTTATGGTATCCGTATGGGATGCTGCATGGGACGGACAACGTATACTTTTCTGTCTGGGCATGATAAGGGGTTCTGCCTTTCTCGAATCGGCACCATAACAACACCCCGGTATTGTCCCTTCCAGAAGGGCCTGGTTATTGAATGATTCCCCCGATTCCCCCGATGCACTCAAGCTGTGTTGTAGCTGTACATACTGCTCGCTACGATCACCAGACAATTAATCTGCCAATCCCGATCATTGACTGATATCGTGAATAGCCATTCACTATACTCGGAGCGGTTTCCGTGCCTTCTATTCAACCACATACCGAGCCTACTTAAACCTTTTTGTTATTGCAACTACGAGGCTGGCCAAGTACACGAAATGATCATGAATCATCTAGGGCTACACAGATTAGTGATAAACATGATAAAGTCCGTAGGAATATATATATTCTACCTTAAATATGGATACAAGAACTATTAGATATAGATACACGAGCAACGGAGAGTCCAAGTCGTAAGTAATACTAAAAATACAATCAAGATACGAGCAGCTAATGATACAGATTCTAACAACACAGAACGATACCAAGATTTTTTTTTCCAGAAAAAGCGAAGTTTACCTGCAAGTTTTCCAGCGAGTTACGCGTCAAGCGATTTCAGAAGAGAGGATCATTTACCACTGACCATGATGATTATGGCCTCCTGCACCAAACGACTCGGATGTGTCCAGCGGTGAAGGTCCCATATCAACAGCAGAGTGCCTCAATCCAACATTTTTGTAATTTCCCTTCCAATTCCAACCCCAATTCCACTCCTTCCATGTGTTCCCCTCAAAATCTGGTTGAGCCGGTATACTCAATTGAACGCGGGATTGGAGCGCGAGGTGTGCGTTCCGTGAGGGAGGCGTTCCCCAACTCTTCTTCCTTCCGGTCTCTTGTACCGCGGAGACAGGAGAATGACGGTGACTACTCGAGCCTGACTGATGGTAAGGACTGGAATTATGGGAGCTAACTGGCGCCTGGATGTGAGGTGATGGTGCAGTAGTATGACTGTAAACCTCGTATTCACCGTGGTAGGAAGGCGAAGGATAATAACCCGTAGCTCTGTCTCCGAGGGAATACGAATCGGAGGCGTACCATTGTTGGGGATACGACATCTGAGCCTGGTCTTGACACGACGATAAGAAAGGATCGCTATCGGTATAGACTCCTTCCATAGCAGTTGTATGATCATGATGAGCGTAAGGATCCGCACGGGAATGTCGTTCGTGATGTGATGTATAGTCACTGTAACTCTGAGGATACTCCGTCTCCGATGGACAATCATATATCTCCGGATGATCCTGGTGCTGGTATTCGTTGTAGCACATTGGGTTCCTCGAGTTGGGGTTTTGGGACCAATGATGACTGTAACTCGGAGAGTAGTTCATTATGTGCTTCCAGCGAATACCAGATCCTTATCGTTCGTGAGGAAGAGGGTGAGGGGGGCAAAGACACACGCCTGGATCTACTAGGAATCCAAAACTTTATAGTATTGCTCACCGCCACAAGCTATCGGGCGATGCACAGCTCAAGGCATCATAGAAACCACCATTCATCACGTTTCCATGGACCACCAAGTCAACCGTCATCCATCAACAAAAATCGTCAGTGATTGTTCGTTGGGTGATGCACTCCACGTTTATCACCGAAAACCAAGGTTTTTAACGAAGAGGATAACGACGGACTTGCAGATTTAAGGACAACCATCGCCCGATTTTGGATGACCGTTAATTGCAACCCAGGGACGGAAGAGCAAGAGCGGCGCAATTTGATCCATACGTATGTAAGCAATTCTTACGGAGGCTGTCCTTAGTATCTGCTTATTATTAGTAGTATGATCTTCTACTTTTTTTGTTCTCAGTTTCCGTGGGCTGTGGACTGCCGAACGGCAATGATTGACCGCTGGTGCAAAAAAAAGTGCGAGTTGTATTGGACACAGACCCAGTTAAACTGGGAACCTATGCAGCCTTATACTGATTCTTTGTAAACTGTTCATGAAAGAAGGGGGAAAAGATGCATCTTGTATGTCTATTTTAGAAAGCTGCACCCACTTCTTCTCATCGACGATCTGAACCCGCTCACACTGACTTCGTAACACGGAAAGCACCGTGAGGATATCGCAATTGCGAGAAATAAATCACCCAACTCGAGTAGAACTCCACGGTATAGAATGAGTACTTACTTTGAGCTTTTCAGCTTGCAATTGGTAAATCCGGGTCCGGATCGAAGTCGCAAAGGATTTCCGTATGTTAATTGTCACTTAGGCCCTCGGAGAGCCCCGGTCTGGCATGGTCTTTGAACGTTTAAGGGTCTACCGGGAGCTACCGGAATGGTCCAACGGGGATGTCATTGAAGGATGCTACAACATCTACCAATCGCAATACCGATCCCCGAACGAGTATAAGAGCCCTTTTTCTGCACCTAGAAAATCAGACTCCTCACACTTTTTCTCAACCCCAACTTCGAGTCGATTACTTCGTCTTGCTGAAATCATGGCCGTCTCGAGCTTCAGTGACCTGATCACTTCTCTCCTCGTTCCTAAAGATCATGCGGTGAGTGGTGAAAGCGCTCCTCGACCAAGACATAACTTGACGGGTCTCTGTCCACCAGGCCGCCCATGCATACTGTAAATGCTCGGTTTGCAAAGAGCAACAGTAAAATCCCAACAAATGAATTACGAATAGTCACATCGAGCCTTGGTTCTGAGGGTAAGTTGTCGTCTTCTACCGATAAAGTCTTTCTAAACAGAGCCGTTACAGATCATAATCACGACGGACTGAAAGCAATCACTTACTAGATTCTATCTTATTGTATATCAGTTAATACTGCCCAGATACCCGTGTAGATGTAACTTGAGATTATCGGACACAATGTATCGTAGAGCAACTTGATGATTTTTGAATTCAATGTTATGAAGATTAGAGGAAGATGTCGTGGAGCAGCGAGAAGCGATGAGCGTCGCATTCCCACTGATCATGGCAGGATCGGAAGAAGAGGGGTTGATTCGGAAAAGCTGTTCGGCTCGGGCGCCTGAGCTTCACCCGTGAGAAAGAGCTGTACAGTTCACGAGATTCGGCACTAGCTTGCCGACGCCTGACGGTGGCGTGCTTCAAGCTGTCCATTATCATTCTTTCGCTATTTTGCTTCAAACATCCGAGGGATTCGACGTTCGACAAGTAATTCAGTTACAGCAAATATCGGCCTTGTGGCCACTCTATACGTGTCAGGACTGAAAAACAAAAATCTATACATTATATCAATGACAGCCTGACCGTGACGCCGCACAATGGTAGCCTCGTCGGCGGGGACTTCACATGAAAAATCTCGAGGGAGTCCACTTTGAGGATGGACCACAGACGCGAGTTGAATCGCCATCTACTCAATTATGAAGTCTATGCCCACCAGTTTTCTTGATATTTTTGTTCCTTTTTATCTAGTAGTGAGTTTCAACACTCTTTCGGACAACTGAATGATAGATCCGTTAATTAGGCAACCCACTCGCACTGTGGATGGTCAACCAAGGAAAACGAATAAAAGTCAACGTTTACTGAGGCTGAGTCTTTGTAGACGGTCGCCAGTGATAAGTCTTTTCTTCACCCTAAGTCCAAACGCATTCGGATTCGGCAGGCTGATGAGGGCAGCCCAAATAGAACAACCAATGAACAACTGAACGACTAGATTAAATGTACTTAATTTTCGAACATTCATCGTAATCCCACTTGCAGCATTATAATTCCGAGTTTCAATTCACGTATTAATTGTATGCAATATTAGGCCCAGTGAAGCTATCCATAGTTGAAGGTTGATGCGAAGCGGAGAAGGGCAGAGCTCAGCGGTAAGTCCAACATGGGCCCGAGTTGAACGAGAGCACAGGCTAATATAGGAGGTGGCTTTCACAGTGCTGGGGAGGGGTTTGTCAATTTCATGAATGATGGTGCAAGGGAATTGAAAAGCAGTGTATTCATTCAAGCCAGTTCTTCCCTGTGATGTTCGGCGATATCCGGCGCCGCGGCCCCCAAGGCCGAGACTCCGAACATGAGCCGGACAGTTCCCTTCATCTTCAACCTTCCAGTGACGCTTATGGGATGGCGCATCTTGATTCTCCATCTTGCTCTACTTGCTCTACGATAGTAGACTAGGAGAATGCCTTACGCTTTACTTTCCGGTCACCTCCAGTGAAGGCTAAAGTCGGATTTACGATACATCTTCAGCCAGCAGTTTCTGAGTCCCATGCAAACGGTACCCGGTACATATTGGCATCCTCAGTGCCAAAGACGCTCAAGTCAGGACTCGGGGTACCTCGGAGCGAGGTGAGCAATCAATGAACTCCATAAATAGCTTAAGGAGCTGATTGCAGTCATGTTTTCTTTGCAACTGACCAGGCAACGAACATAGTCGTCCCTGATCATATCCCGGTCGTTACTATAATGCCCCTTGGATCAGATGAAGCTTTGATCGCCTAAAGGTGAGTTTTTTCTACTAGGCGTAGATTCACGCCAAAGGAAGCTGGAAGTTTTGAATGAACGGAAAACGCATAATTTCTTCATAGTGCAGCACAAAACCTCGTCACCGTGTTCAATGGGAATTGACCCACTTGGCTTAGGTGTTTCATTGCGCAAATCTCAATCGAATCTAAAGGGAGCCGGGTATAAATTGCTGACTTTGTGGTCAAGTGAATTTACGAACGACCCCGATGGAGGGCCCTTCCTGGGTTTCTGGCAGCACCATCGGAGAACACTGCTTCGATATTCGTACCACTCGTCGGAACAATTTTACATCTCTCGGTCGTCCACCGAGATTCACCTAATGACTTTCACGGTGTATTCTTCACAGCTTCAAGTCAATTAACCATCAACACTGTCTGAGTTCTGAGCCATTCTCACACCCGATACAACTATTTCCAGCACGTTGAGGGCCGAACCAAGGTATCGCGCACGCCTCTTCGCCTCGGCCGCAAGGTCGAAAACCCCATATTCAGCTGCATAAAAAGGCTTATATCTTGCATCGTCCCCTCGATTTTTCTTTGGCGACTACCACTACCATACCCGTTATACGACCACTGCGATCGATACACCATGGCCAAGTCACCTTCCAGAACAAGTTTCCTTGATGCTCTCGTGTCCCTGATCGTTCCCGCGGATCTAGGGGTGAGTAGGAAGCTGCTCGCTGCATATCAACCTTCCGATGCTCATCGTTTCTCACTAGGCTTCTGGATCACATTGCCAAGCTGACTGCTGTAAGGCAAAGAAAGACGATTAGCAAGCTAATTGAGCCACAATCTCCAATTTCGATATTGTGGTTTTTGCTTAGCGGTAAGCATGTTTGCAGTGTTGTCTTGAGATAATGATCACCAAACGTCAACATTTATTCACGTTTGCAGGTTGTATACGACGATATGTGCGACCACTTTTTAGTATGATACCCGTACTTTCCTATTTATATATCAAGTTTCTTTTTCTCTATACGGGATGAATTCATTCTTTTGAGCGTTTTTTCATTTCCTCGTCTCATGCTCTGAAGTCGTTTACCTGCACACGGAGGTGCTCATGGAAGAGAGGGATAATATACTTAGTCTCTGAAACGCACGCTTTCTGCCCTAGAGATTTCGATCAAAATTTCATTCCTTTATGTCCAGTAGATATTACGACTCACGTTGCCTCATGAGCTTCCAGGTCTAACTCCCGGGAAACGTTGGCGAAGATGAGATACATTTCACACCAGGCCAGGCTGCCGGGAACGAATGAATCTTCAATTTCAAACGACATATCAAGTCAAGAAACCGTACTGAACTTACTTAATTCCCAAACAAGTCCGCGGGCCTTTCGAAGATGTTGCGACATAATTTTCCAACTTAAGTTTTCACCTAACCAGAGTTCAGGGATGAAACTGTGCGGCTCCGGAATCACCGTCGGATTGGAGGGTATTGTGTATGAGGCACAGCCGACGAGAATTTGCAAACCTAACGTCATTCCATCAACGGGCCAACAATTCCAGAAGAGGTATGAAGAAGCTTACACCTGGGGGCATTCTGCAGCCTGCGATAGTTACTTCCCTCTCTCCGACTGGGCGGGGAGCTGTCGCAGACATACCACAGGATAATCTCAGTGACTCTCTGCTAACAGCACCCTAGGGCCTATACGGACCCCAATTCAATCACTTCCTCAATCACCGATTGGGAGGACTGGCAGTCCCTCCAGCTGTTCATATTTCATATCCCTCCCAGTATCCTTCCAAGCCTCATCCAACTCGTTTCTCAACTTTTTCAGAATTTCGGGGGTTCGTTAGGAGGTGAAATGTCCCGCTCACGCAGGCATTCGCTTGTCGTGTCAGTCCCTGCAATTTGAAACCCAGCACCGTGGCCTTCATCTGTCAGTTTTCCACTTTGGAAGTTCTCCGAGGAATCCTTGAGAAAGAGATCGAAGATCGCTTTTCTCTTTCTCTCTTCAGACCCTTTGGTTGCCATTTCATCGATCCTGTTCGCAATGAACTGCCGTTCGTCCAGTAGTAGTAACCCGAAACGGGAGATACTTGAGAATCCACGCGGTACCGAAGATATCATCCATCACGACCGAAAATGGGTGCTTGAAGTCTGGAGCGTCCATCTCCTGGGCGAATACATAGTACGACGTAATGCTGTCGAGGGTGGTAGCTCTCAGTCATTACGTCGTACTTACGTGTATCCATAGTGAATACCAGCCGGCTTTCCCAGTTCTTTGGCTTGACGAATTTCGTTCACCTGTTTTATTCAAATACGGCATATATTCAGGAGTAGGGGTCGTGTGTGAGAGGGATATACCTTCGCTTGAATAACCTCGCCTTCCGGGACAGATACGCACCAATTTTGTGCCCCCTCTTCGTCGCTTCCTTAGGATCGATCTCACTTATGATGGATCCAGGGGCTGGAGAAGTATGATAGTACCTTGGGAAGACATGGAGCCGTAAAAAAGACACACCTACCCAAGCAGAGTTTAGATACCCTTCCTCCGACCTCACGTCAAAACTCACTACTTTAATCACGATTTCCAGGGGTAAAGGCTCGATCAGCTACCAGTAGCCAGGTCGCTCAAGTTCAGGTTTACAGGCCGTATAAACGAACCCAAATTTAACCCTAGCGTGCAAAGGAACGGCCTACGGTAAAGGTTGAAAACAGACTCGACTGAATTAGTAGTATTTCCGCACTTGATGGTGATGCCATAATCCGCTCTAGTACATAGCTGAGGGTCTACAGTACACGCTACATGGGGAAGTGCTCGGGAAAGTCCATACTACGGAGCAAGGTAATGAGTGACCTACTTCTTGGTACAGCGAGGCGGGAAAGAATACGCCACACAATCACCATTGGTGCCGCCGGCACCGGTGACGGACTCTAGGTAATATCTCACATCACCGTGTAATCTTAAATCCAAACTCTCATTGGCAGTCTAGTTATACGAGCAGAACAAGACCACAAATGTAAACCTCCCATCGCATGCTATCGATTCCATGCGCGCGGTGATACCAAAGCCCGAGAAGAAAGGGAAAACTGTCACCCTCTTTGATGAATTTGCAAAAAATCGTGTCTTCTAAAAGCTCAAAAAATCCGGAGGGCTGAAGTGATACCCCCGATGATTCAATAGAGCCCGGCCCCTAGGATCTCAGGGGAGCGACCATGAATTTTCAAGTCATTGATCGGTAGAGTGCGCGGCAACGTCAAAGCAAGCCATGGTGATAATCGAACCCCTTGGCTCCGAGCCTCTGCGATCATTCAGGAGAAAGGATTGTAAGTTATGAATTGGATATCAAGGCCCAGGGCTCGGACTCGAGTGAAAAGGTTCCTTCATAATTCCATGATGGTCATGATCATATGGCATACAAAACATAGTGAGGCATGATCGTAACTACAACAGAAAAATCAAGAGAACGTCCAACGTGCGTCCATCTGCTAGGGAAGATTGGTTACTGCTACAAGGATTCGATCAGGTCGGAGGTCCGAATTAGAACAAGTAGTACAATTTGTAAATGTAGAAAAGGTAGAGATATCAGCGTCATCAAAATCGTTACCATCAACAGAGCTATAGTATTTGACGAATTGAAAGTTTGAAAAACAGCAGCCATGCATACAGCACATTATTTTAGTGATAATCAAGTCGTAACTCCCAAGTATTGGCCCTGCTAGTCGGAGTAATGCCCATGAACCTAGTTCGCCCACGAAGGAAATCAACCCTCCTCACTCCACCCTGCTTCTCTTCACGAGAGGCGGAATAGTCACGGATCCTGCTATAACGACGTTCGTAAGCTTCGTTCACTCGTGACTGTTCTTTGTGAGAAGTAATCCAGCCATACTCGTTATGACTGACGTTCTTCCGCAGAACCCGGTAGATCCCCTCAAGGACGTCCCGCACGGTCACGTAATTTAAGTTGGAGGGGTAAATGGTGATCGACCAAGGCAGGTGATGGGTAGTAAGAACCAACGAAGGAACTGCGGGTGAGAGGGCTGACTCTGAGAGGAGCGAACTCGGTAGGGGATGGTAGCGAGCGGTCATAGCTGAGATCGGGAGGGTGACGTCGAAATTGAGAAGAGGATGATGTGATCCGGAATACGCAAGCAAGCTATGAGCACGAGGGTCCCGCATAGCGAGCTTGGGCTTGGGCTTGGGAGAATAAAGAGCGGGACTAGAAAGGGAGACCTGGTACGACGGTGGTGTTACTGGGCCATTTGAAGAAGGGAGGGAGGATGAGCTATGTGTAGAAAATCGTTTGGTGGGGATAGTGTATTCAGTTTTTGTCTTCGAAAATCTAACGCGTTTGTGAACGGGCTCCGGCATGCACCTGGAGATGGCAAAGATTGGTGGAGATGTTAGGAGCGACGAGCCCTGCGCGTAGACGCGATCGGAGTGAGGGAGGGGCGAGGAATAATTTTTCGAGAAGATTTCACCTGTAAATACGCGTCGGCGACGATACTGCGTATTTATATTGTTACACTGCCGCTCGTGTTCCGGGCCATAAGGGGATCAAGATTCAGAATTTGTAAATTTGATCTCCGAGATAGCAACACAGCATCGATTTCCCACCAAGTCTTGCAATTACAGTCAGCGAGAACGCTTCCCTTCACTGCTCAAGCTATCCTGAAGAGGTAGGAGGCATCTCAGCGCCTCTCATTCGAGAACGGAACAACGTCCACTCACCGAGTCAAAAGGTTTGCCCTAGAGTTCGGGAACTACCATAAGCCGCAGCTCCAGAATTAGAGTGATTCTCCACCCATGGAGGACAAGATCGCCGAATGCAGTTCCGGATACAAAGGCTAGGGGCAAAACTTCCCGTCCTCAACAGCAGTTCGATAGAGTTTACGACAAGATGTGCGCCTCGTCATCGGTGTTGAGGGCTTTTGGCAGGCCAGTGAGAGGTCGCCGTCCAGGAAAAATAGTAGAGAAAGGGGAACAAGTCAGGGAAATGGGCGGTGAAATTCATTTCCCTCCCTGATCACATAGCCATATGACGGCGGAGCGCTGGAGCGCGCGACATCGACGATGCAATACGTCGAAACACATGTTACGACGTGGAGCAACATTTGAGGCGATGGTTCGTCATCACGCCCTTCCCTGACAGAACCTTTTTATGTAAGCACGTTACCAATCGAGTATTATAACTGGAACACCGACTTTGATATGAGTATTTTCAAGGACACTCTATCCCGTTCAAGACGTGGGTGATGACTAGCTGCAAGTCGTTATTATTAGACTCGACTCCGTTGTAGGCCACTTTCCTGTCGTAATCAACTCATATTTGAACGGAATGATGTTTAATCATCTCCATTCCAGATCCGTAGTTGCTATCGACGATTTAGCGAAGCGATGGGTATTGGTAACTCGCTGCGAGAAGTTGCGGAAACCGAGCAATTTAACAGTTTAAGCGAGCCGTGAGATAGCTGCTTTGACTTTCGACGGTCATTTAAACACTTGGACCATGGTTTAGTTCACGAGCGCACCAAAAATTGTACATCTTTTGTCAGAACTGTTCAATTAGCTGAGATCTTGCATCCAAGTTTTGAGCTTGGTGAATCCTCTTCTGAGGTCGAAGGGGATATGAAATTGTCGCAGGTAATGGTGGGTGTGTATGGGTGAAAAACTCAGGGCAGTGCTAGTCTCCCCTAGGCAGACTCCGAGTGCTCGCAGTGCTTCGTATAGGGCAGTGGCTACGGTGCTGCGCTAACGGCGAACGCTCGGAAAAAGTGCCAAACCACGTGTCGGCGTAGTAAGGTTAGTTTTTTCATCGGAGCCCGCATCCGAACCTGTTTTCGTACTTGGCTGAGGTACTCCGAATCTCAGGTCGTAAACGCGTAAGTTTTTACAAGCTTAAAGTTATACAGTTCTAGTAAGCGTGGCTCAAGAGAAAAAAAGCACCCTTGGTAGTAAGTTGGTTTATATCATCACGGATTATTCGGTCAGATAATACATGTAGCAGGTGTAAACGCTCAGCGTCTGTAAATTCCTTTAGTATAAGCTCATCCCATTCTATACACGATATATTGCCCTCAGTACCAGTCATGTACGGGACCGCTTTGGGTTCAACATCTTGTCGGTAGTTGGCCCGCACACAACTGTAGAGCTGGTCGCTGAGGCAAGTGAAGGCTTCCGGTGTTGTAGGAGGTGCTGTCCTAACAAAGGACATCCATTTGGTCGGAAGTGAGTTAAAGGAAAGGGTAAGGTTGGAGAACGGATGAACTTGAAGGTTGACTTAGTATGGTACTTGAGATAGAGTAGACAGAACTTGGATTCAGAGAGTATCTAGTCAATTCTTTATACAAAGCCCAGTGCGACACGAGGATATTGAAATGCGTATGTAGAGAGTCCGTTGTGACAAGTGTCAAAGACCGAAACCTTGATCCGCTATGGTGTTTAAAAGTGTCAAAAAATAAATTCGCCTCACTGAAAAGAAGTTTCGCGCACAGAGATTTTTACTCCGCACACACAGAAATTTTACTCCGCGCACAGAGGTTTGGTCTTCCATTCAAACTCTCCAGGTGATTCAGTTCAAAGAGTCTTGGCCCACAAAGATGTATAAAGTGATTGGTGATCACCAGATTGCAAAGGTGTTTGATGCAAACACTACAGGGTTTGAACAGGACCACCTTGGATATCCTAGATAATAAGTTGTACCCCCAACAAACAATTTCCAAAAATTAAGGAAGGTAATATTTCAAGACCTATGTTCTCTATACTCTGCTAACTCATCAAAGTTTAGAAAAGCAGAGCAGAAGGATGTAGATCATGGTTATAGGAAATAGCTTGTGCTTGGAGTGAAAAGGGGAATATTTGAGGTAACAAGATAACAAAACACAGAAAAAAAATACTGGCAAACTCCTGAGCTTATGTAGAGCCATCTAAGGAACTAAGCAGACATAAATAGGCAAGGTTATAAATAAATATCTTGTTGGCAATGAAGTCTCGAGTTCAAGAAAGAGAGCAACTCGGGTGGAAAGAAGAAAAGTATAGGATAACAACAGTTAAAGCATTATTTTCTGTTTGTTGGCCATGGTTTAAACACCCTCATCTGCCATTAGATTAGGTGATGGACCTCTCTTCCCTTGTAAGTCCTCAGCTCTATGCCGAGTTTGTAACTGAATATTTCCTGTATTTTGTCTTTCAGCAATTGATCTGTGTTGGCTCTCCTGAATATCAGCAACATGAAAGGTAGAAAGTGTCTGCTGAACACTATCCACAGACTTGCCATATGCTACTCGGGCAATGACCATGGTAGGAGCTAGTCCCTAGAGAAACAGGTTAAAAATATATACAAATGTTAGGAGCAAACAGAACCTTACTGATGTCAGGATTGATATTACTGTAACATCACAAGGAGAAACACCAGTTCCGTCGGGTCTCCATATGAAATCTTCCAACAAAGTTGAGACTAACAATGCACCTGCATATAGCAATGCAGACTCAATTCTGATATTTTTGGTTAGTACAGACAATTGAGAGAAGTAGTCTGGACCTACATTATAGCTATGATGTCATTATACCTTGTACCTCTTCTTGTCCCTCTTGCAAGCTTCTTTGCTTCACGAGTAATCCACCAAATCCGTCCACCTTTTTCAAATGCATTGGGCAACTGGAAGTATGTCTGCAACAAGGTACAGATGAAAACGCACCAGTCATAGATGTCAGAATAATCTGAAACACGACTATGCCCATAGTAGCTCCTCTATCAATTGTAATTGCTTTCTTCATGATAGTTCCATTGTCCTGACTGAAGGAACTGATTCCAATTATATCAGCAATGACACATCCAAAGTCTATTCCTTTTTCAGGGATTAGAATACAGTCGCCGCACGACAATAAAAGAAACATACCATTTAAGATGAAGGCAGCAAATGCAAGTGGCCACAAGACATATTTTCTTGAGTTATAAATCATATAACAGCGGTGAATCTAGATTAAGCATTAGCCATTCTGTAATCGTGTCTTTCAAGACCTTACCAGCATTATATCAGCTATTGAACTATAGTCAAAATTGGTGAGTTAGTCCCAGAAGCCCATCTGAACAAAAGCTACAACTATACTTCATAAGAGTCGAAGTCGTACTTGTAATTCCGCTAAAATTGATGTCCAGTTAGTACAAAATACAGAGTTCATAAAATGGCTTTTACTTACACCTGAGCAGATTGCAAGTCACTTCCTCTCAGATGTTTGATAACAGAACCATATCTCTTGGTTTTTGCAGCGTCAAATTCAATAAAGGCTTGGTGGGTTGCTCCCCAAGTATAGACACCAGTATAAATGGTTGCCAGAACAAAGAGGGCTATAGAACCTCCTTTGTATAACACGTGGGCAGAGCTTCCATGGCGAAGGAGGACATGGGCTGATAGGCCAAAAATGACACAGTAAATTCCTATGATCAAAGTCATTACTGGGCATCATCTGTAGTAACATGACCAAAACCATATAGAAAGAACAATACCTAGCAAGGATATATTAAGTAAGATTCTTTTGTCCGATATACAAAAATCACAAACAGAGAGGGTGGAGATTGTCTTGACTATGATATTCTGGGCACTGAGAAAAGGCGCTAAGGTTGCTTCAAGGTCACTTGTAGGAGACATTTCCAAGGGCAGAGACTATCACGGATGGTGCGGGATGTTAGAAGATGAGGAGGATCAGAGGGAGGGATGGATTCTTATGTCTTATAAACTCTAAATGGTTCTCAAAATGTGAGAAACTAATTAACAATATTTTGAATGGTCAGTTCTAGCTCAGGGACGGTGAAACATTAGTCTGTGCACGCAGGACATGAAACTTTTGGGTGCGGAACGAAAAAGCGCTGTGCGCGGGTGACCTTACACTTTCCCGTCTTGTAGATATCAGAATAATGTAGATTATTCTTTCGTGGTTTGGAACAGCATAGGATAGGAACCCACATTATTTATAATGTCTATTGCAAATAGTTTTGAGTACCATCAATTGCTTCAATTGCTCGCCTGTACCCATGATTATTTTTAGTATTCTAGAATTGGGTCAAGGGATTATGGCAATGGAAAAACTAGCTGGGTCTTTTTTCAAGCTCCTTGAATTCACATCTCGGCTGGATTTCAGCCCCCAATGCTAAGATCAGACGCAACCAAAAGATAATCTGTACCCTCTGTTGACGTTTAACAAAATCTATATAGATTTATAGATTTCATGGAGGCATAATCTATCAAAGACACCTGTATCTGTCCCATCAGATGTCACTCATAGATATGCTCTCTTATTTATGGCATATTTGTGTCCTGAAAGTTGCTAAAAAGGAAATACAGTAAACTGAAAGCTATTCTAATTTACTTCCTGATTTAGCTACAACCACAACTTTACAATTTTGCAGAAAATCTCACGAATCACGAAAAAATAATCTACGCAGATACTCTAATTTATCACGCACAAACATCGTATCTATGAGACTTGACAATGAAAGTGCCAAAATATGAATTGACCGCGCACTCAACAAAAAAGCCACCTGCGCACAGATCTTTTTCGTTCTGTGCACAAAATTTTAGGTTCCGCGTGCGCACAGGTTTTGATTGCTGAATTTTTAGGTTTAGGTACCCACGACAGAATAGGGTGTTTCACGATCTCCTTTTGAGGTCCTTTTCAGAAATTTTTCGAATGTTTTTTCTTAAATCCATTTTTGTCTCTTTTTCGCGAAAAATGCAAGTATGTCGCCAAAAAGCTCTTTTTTGTGGGCGTCATAAGCACATAAGCATATAATGATATACACGTAATACAAATTAATTTCTTACACCTCTCCTCGACGGGACCCGTTCACCGTAGTGGCGGTGGCAGTGACGTTGGTGGTGGGTGGGATAAAGGTCGTTTGAACGATTGTCATGGCGGTTGAGCAGATCAGATGACAATGCTTCGTGAACAGTACACTCACTACGCCGCAGGGATTGCAAGCGGTCAGCATATCTGTATGCTGCTTAAAGGAGACACCGTCGGAAGGAAACGGTAGACGTTTGGGAATATGCACAACTGGCAATGCGAAGGGTAAACCAGACGACAGGCAAAAAAAGACCCGCGCTCAACCCCGTTCATAATCGGCCGTTTTTCGGCCGTTTTTCAGGCCTTTTTCAATGTAAAAGATATACAAAAAATTGACTGAAAAACTATCGAAAAAGACCCGAAAAACAGATCGTGAAACACCCTAATGGGTTTCGAACACTTTCAAAGAAGCACAAATAAAAAATTCCGCCCCATTGAGGTCCGCCCATATTGGGAGAGCTATACACAGCTCCGGCTCGAGTCATAGTAGCGACGATTAATTTGATTCTAGCGGCGTCGATTTGACGCCAGTTCCCGACTTATTTTGGCGACATCATTTTGACGCCAGCTCCCGGCGACTCTCTGGCCCTCCAAGGATAGCAGACAGTCTATACATAAAGTCCTTAGGCAGCCCGCTAATTACAGAGACATGAATGAATGATATTCTCTGCAAGCTCACTCGCAACGCTATTGATTGCGGTGCTGGAATCTTTGAGACTGGATATAAGTACCATCCCGTCAACCTGATTACCCATGTAGGTGGAAAGGCCACGGTTCAATTTTGATTCTTTGCTCTGGTCCGCTGCATGCAGACACCAAAATTGACACCTAGTTTCTTTTGAGGCTCCTTGTCCCTCAGATCAAAAATTTAGCATCTTAGCACCGTTTTTCACCTTGCAACAACTTTGGACTGGGAAGCTGATGCAAACATGATTTCGACATGATTTACTATCATTTCAGTGATACATATTACACTTATTAAAAGGCTGATAGTCTGATATTTTTCTCACTATTCTAAAAGTAATGATGTGACCTACTTGGTAGCACCCAAATGGGTTTTGTTGCAGCGTCATATGTAGAAAAGAAGTTCAGCATAAGAATCATAGGCTACTGAGGATTGCAAACTGAGTTGAATGGGACAAGAATGGAAAGAGAACGCATCCTTTGGATGTCAAACCTCAAGGCATGTTGCAAGCTTGAGTCCAGTTTAATCGGGGTTTTCAAAGAGACAGTATTAATAAGGTTGTGACCAGCCAGAGAGACTCTGCCCAGGCTCTGCTTCTGAGGAGAAACTCGGCACGAGTAGCTAATTAGCTGCCATAGTACTTTGTGAACGGCAAAATTGCCGGAAATCCACTGGATTTTGGATGACGTCGTCATTCTACTTTGTAACACCGACGAGGTTAGTTCTTCGTAATGGCTGAGAGCAATGGGAAGGGGAGAAACTGAACCAGGAAAGCCCGAATGATCTTCTGGCAAGGCCTAGGCAAATCACGCCTGCTTCGAAAGTTCTTGACCACGGCATGTTGATGGCTGATTACTCCATATACTTACTTGGTAGATTTGGCTGAAATAGGGAAAAACCACTTTACCTAAAACCAGTAATCCTTGAAGTTTTCACAATTGAACTTCTGGGGAAAACGACTCACCCAATTTCAATGCTGTCAGTCGAGGTCACATATTCACCGAAGCGTGCAGGAAGTACTCAATCTCGCGCGCAAATTTCCTAGGGTACGTTGCCGTGGTCAGGACGGGGAAACCAAACCGTAAATCAAGCTGAACCGTTACCATAGCCTTCCCGCCTACGAGACCCATGTCTTGATCGCATCCATCGCCGGTCAGAAGTAAACCTGTGTGGGTACTCCCTTTCTGTCCGTTTTATTTTTTTAGTTCCCCATTTGGCAGGTGAGTCATGGGGGTGTGGTTGGTGCGTTGTCAAACTCATGTTTTCATAGGTTTGAGAACCCTCCTCCCCAAAGAGAGATCGGGAAACTCCTGCTCTTAAATCTGACAGAGGATGGACCGCCCAACCCCCTACGACCAGATGCACCACCTGGCACTTTCTGCACCCAAATCCGTGAGATAAAGCTAGCCGAGCTCAAGTGGGGTGTGAATGCTTATAGGCTGGGATATCTTGACTTTCCGTTATGGAATGCCAGGTCTCTCCGAGCAGCGGGTGTCTGGTCCTACAATCAGCAAAGCCTCCTTGTTGCTTCTTCTTTGACCAGTACCACACTGTGCTTCTGTCCTCCTCAGTCGTAAATTCTTTTTGTTCAGTATGTGCACCATTGTAGTTTATTTATTTTCCAACTTTATTAATAATACTTTGTAGTCAAGGCAGGACTACAGGTTTACATGTTAAGAATGTGAATTGCCAGCTCCCTACTATTATGACATTTGGCAGCCTTCTAGTATCAGCAATATGGAACATTTCAAGTACAGAGGAGGGCATGGACCGGCATCCTGGAGCTCAGTAATGTATTCTTTCTAATCTATCTAATATCTGTTTAGCAAGAATTTTGAGTTTCGTTGGCAAGAAATTTTTCCGACATACGCTCGTCACAATGTGCACCACTTGCCATCTTAGATACACCACATAATGGTGGTGTTGAATTACAAACCATCATCTTTGTGATCCCTCATCTGTGGGTTGCTTGAGAATTATATTTATAGACTGTCTGTTACTTGGAGGGCCAGATAGTCCGAACTGGCGTCAAATGATGCCACTAGAATAATTAAATTGTGTAATATGTATCACTGAAATGATAGTAGACCATGTTTACATCAGCTTCCCAGCCCAAAGTTGTTGCGAGGTGAGAAATGGTGCTAAGATGCTCAATTTTTGAACTGAGATACAGGGAGCCTTGGAAGAAACTATGTGTCAATATTGGTGTCGGCATGAAGCAAGGGGGTTATAGTGAATAGAAGCCATGATAGCTCATCTTCTAATCCTTTGTCTAGTCCCTACAGATCCCAATAGGCTTCAGAAATGGAAGATCCATGACTAAATCTTTAATTAGAAGAGGGTGAGCCCAACAAGGCGTGGAAAAGGACTCTCAGACACTGGCCGGAATGTCTGCAACATACTCGGGCCGGACTTACCAGATCCTCACACCAGATACCCGGAAAATGGTCAATTGACACGGGGAGAAGCTAACATCATCATGAGATTTTGTGTGCGGAACGAAGATCTATGCGCGGGTGGCCTTTTGTTAAGTGCGTGGTCAATACATTTTCAGTCTCAGAGGTATCAAAATGATTGTGCGTGATAAAAAAAAATAGAGTAGTGTTTTTTTCGTGGTTTGGAACAGCATAGATCTAGCTTGCCGGCAAAATCGAACTTCAGGACACGGGAAACATAGACCCACAAGCATTGCCATCGGGCAAGTCGAAAACTTTTACATAGACTTTCGTGTAGAGCATTAACCTACGGCATCTCCTGGCATGTAACCCTCTGATAAGATACTCGCCTTTTATCTCGGAAAGAAAAAGAAGCGCTGCTTTCCATAGACAACTTTGGTTTCTCTCCAACTTCAAGGAGGGGTCGGCGCTCAATCTCATCGTTTAGCGTGTCGGCGCCGATATCTAATATCACAATCTGACACGGCGCCTGGCGGCCTGGGCATCTTAGGAAGAGGTTGACAATGTCACGGCCGGACCTGAGTGGACCCACTGTCGCCTACAAGTTAAAAATTTTAGCGTTCGGAGGGACGATTTCCCAGATCAAGGTATTGTCGATTCCAAATCGGAGAATAAGCTAGCGGCTGAAACTAGATCAAATCACCGCATCAGTCATATCACTCTTCTGAAGGTGACATTCTCTACGCAGATTCCAGTCGGTGGGTCTCCCCTCGGACCCGAGGTTTTTTCAACACGAGTATAAGAGGTGGGCATCTCAACTCAACTTCGCCGCTCCGCAGCAGACCCTCCCCAAAAGAAATTACCAACCACTAAATCAACCATGAAATACACAAGTTTCATTGACGGACTCGCTGCCCTCCTCGTTCCAGGTCATTCTTCTGTGAGTGTACAAGCGTATCTGTTTGCTATTGGGAACTCATTTTGACCCATCGTCGACAGGCAACTGCCTCTCCATGCCGGGATAAATGTTGTAACGTCAAGGGGAAGGAAGCCATGCATTGATTTGTTACGTACTTGACGAACTGAGAAAACACTTGAAAGGTATGTTACGCCACCACAACAATCCGTAAAATACCAACGATTGACCAAGGGATCGATACAGAGGCTGTCAGCGTGAATGAATATTCAAAGGACAAGGCTGTTGTACCTACATTACTGTATATCTAGACTATTAGACTCGCATCACGAATAAAGTGATCATATCCTGACTGTCCCCCCCCCCCGAACTTCCGAAGAGTAACCCTCAGCTAAGCTCACAGCGTGGGACACCCCCAGAAGAGCCTCCAAGAATTGAACCCACGAACGCCCACAAGTGAGCCTATCGTAGATCGGATCAGAAGCAGTGCCACTCGCCCTGAAAATTTAAATAAAAATTTTCCGGCCCCGAGGGACTCAATCCCAGGTCCTCGGTCTGAAGCGAGATGTCCGCGTCTCAGAGCCTGAAGAGGCGCAATTCGCTTTTGAGCTGTCTTGAAGCATGAACCGACATATCTTCGGTCCTTCAGCTTGAAAGATCATAATCCGTATGTCCTCGGACTCTGCAAGCTATTACCATACTTGGAAGCGTTGAGCCAAGATTATTCTTGCTTCAATTTTATGGTCCTACGGCTGCGTTACCCAGCCCCATGCTGCTGAAAACGCTAAACAGAAAATATAAGAAGGGTTTTTCGAGGATTTTCCCGTAGCCTCACAAAAGGTCACCAGATCCTCGAAGCCCACTGGACTCATCCCAAAGAGATGAAATCACCGTTCGCAACTAGTTTCCTCGACGCTTTCCTTTCTCTTCTCCTTCCTGCTGATCTTGGGGTGAGTTCTCTTTTTTTTCATAGCCCAACGACGTGGGGCTGATGATTTTCTACTAGGCTTCTGGATCACATTGCCAGAGTCCATGTTGTAGGAAACAAGAAGATAAAGAAGATTAAAAAACCTACTCCCTGCCGCTGCCACTTGAGGGTATGTCCGCCGTATTCCGTGGTAGCACTATCACATTTCACTTACCAAGTCCCTCTAGGTTTTATACCACATCACCAGCATCCTTTGATGTCAGCTACGAATGTATATATAGTTCATGGACTTGTAACAGTATATAGATACCTCTACATTAAACGTCGTCAACCTCATGCTCGCTTGAACAAGTTGAAGTTATTATCGAAATGCCAGAAACTAAGACTGAGCCGGTCTCACGTTCCATGATATCATTGGACTTTTTGGCAGGATGGAGCCTACAACAAAGCCCCTCCCTCGTTATGATATGTCTTCCAAGAGATGGACCGAAGAAACCCATACTGATAATAATATACAAACCAGAGATCCCAATCTACGAGGAGATAGAACCACCCATGATAAAAGGCTCCCGAGTGGCAAGGTCACGAGAACGTGAAACCAAGAATCAATCGATCAAAACCGGAATCTCCACGATGGCAATCTAAACTATAATAGTTTATGATTAGAAGGACTTCTGAAAATTTAAAAGGCACCACGACTCCCGAAGCCGCGTCGGACGTAAGAAACGTGGTAGACAAAGACTTTTCTATCATAATCATGAGTGATGCGACAACCTACATCCGCACGAGTATAAAGAAAAGGGCTTGCGTCCAGATTGAACCAGAATCATTAAAAAAATCGCGTCCAGAACCTCAATCGGACGAGATCACCGTACATCATGAAATCTGGACTCGCCACGACCTTCGTCGACACACTCGTCGATCTTCTCGTTCCTTCCAACTATAATCTCGCGGTTCGTTTTCTTGAGGGAAATTCCTATGTTCGATTGACTGACTGTTTCAGGGATACTAGGTGGGCTCGAGACGAAAGTATTCCAAAATAGAAAACGTAGACGATGACGAGTTCACGGATCTTCTCAGTGAGTCCCCCTTCCCACCAGTAGCGAAACTAGGATTACTAATAAAAACTAGCTTCATGAAACTTTTAAAGAAACACGAGGACCAATTTCGACTAGACTTGGACCCTGACGTTGACTACATATAAGTCCTACTCACATAGATCAAAATTCTCACTCCACGTGTACTATCATATCATTCATCCCTTAGCCCTATGCTGTTGTAACTGTACATTTGAAAGAACATTTTTGTTGTCAGTGTCGGTGGCAACACGGTTATGTACTAGTTGATTATGGAGCGGCGTTTTATGACTTCAACCCTGCGAGTGTACTGGCGTTCAATTAATTTGACCCCAAAGACAAAGGTTAGGACAGGAACGCTTACAGGTTATTTTTACTTTTTTTTTTGTCTTGGCTTCTAGAGCTTCAAGAAAAGAACCAGACGAACCTCGAGCTCAAGAAAAAAAAAACGATCCCCAGTTCTGATTTTCCAACAGGCTTGAGAACTGATTATCGCCGGGCCCTCGGATATTTTTGACACAACCACGAAATGGATTAAGAGATCTCGAGCCGACGTTTTGACAGTGGAACTGGCCGATGAAACGGTCATGAGATAACTCGGAGCGCCGAGTAGAATCGGGGAAGGGACTAGAACTGCTTCCGAAAATTCGGTACTAAACTAAAAATCGCCATAACTTCGAAAAAGAAAAAAAAAGGGTTTCTTCGCCCGGGCGCCCGCCGCGTCCTTGTCGGAAGGTCTTCACTGAAAGAAGAGGAAGCGATAGACTTGATCGTTGGAGAGCAGGTCTAGGGTCGGGTGAGGGAAATCGCATAAGAGTGATCAAGAGTAAAATTGGGAGGTTACTCGCGTTTTGGAAAAACACAACACGAAGCGGAAAATGAAGTCCACGCCCTCCAGCAGATTACTAGACGTACTTATTGCTCTTTTCCTTCCTGCCGATATCACGGTGAGTTTTGATTTCTTTTGGTTTGAGGGGAGGAAGGTTGATATCCCCCGGTTTTTTTTTTTAGACTAGTGACGAACAATTGAAGAGCGAATGTTGCAAGCACGCTGAGAAGCTTGCAAAGGAGAAATAAAGATTTCGAAAGTTCCGAGCTTATGGGCATGATTGTCGTTCGAAGTAAGCATTGTAAGAGCCTTATGCGTGCCGGGCGGATGTTGATTTTTGCGTTTAGGATCCTTTCACTAAGAGGGGACTCCATATGATCCACCTAAGTTGTTTCCCCGTCGCTGTATCCATAGAAACCCAAGATATGGACGTGCTTTTGGCTTTTGGCTCATGATATTTTAGGCCTCTATCCCTATTTATTCATTGATATAGAATTGTTCTGTCGAGAACGTACCAAAAATCATACAGTACTGGTTGTGGACTGAGATCAAGTGATGTGTGGTATAATTTCAGGTGACCTACTGATAAAAGGTAATGAGAAAATATCGGAATAATTCGCTCACCAAAGGTCACCTCCCTTCCATCCGGTGTTTCACAATTCTCAGATTTGCTTGATGTACTGGGAGTAAGTAAATGATCCGTCTCCCCCAGCTTAGAACAAATACCATGACGTAGTACTTCGTTTCTCTGCCATAGAACGGATTATTTGAATAGACTTGAGGCGCCGTGAGACCAGACTCAGGTGGATTGTTAGTCGCCGTACAGTAACATTGAAGTAGTACTGAAGCAACGTCACCCCAATGACTGCATGATCGCCGTTGTCTTCGAACGCGTTTGCAGCTTTACGCCAACCGATAATTTTCAGTGTTTCCACCAAGGTATTCTATAAAATGCCTCCTCGCTCATTGCGCCGTCTGGACTAGACAACGAGGTGCGTGAACTTGCGCGACCGTGACCTATATATCGTTAGAGCAGTTATTACATCTTTGCATCCGTCCGCATCTGTACAAGAATGAGCCCAGATACGCTATTGGTGGCGCATATGGTGTCAATAACTATGGTATCCATCGAACGGTTTGATTACAATTTGATTGAAACTTACAAATTCATTTTACCAGCCCTCTGCGTCGTATTACTCGCATGGACCTTTAATGGGAGTTCCCTACTCGGGCTATAAAGACGCACGAGTACTGATAGATTGACTGACTGCATTTTGTGATAGTTATAGACTGGTATCACCTTCTTCCGGATACGGATTATTATTGACTCAACCCCGAGAGTCCAGGCATGTAGTTCTTCTGATGGTAAGGGTAAACTGGTCTTTTTGCGTGCTTGATTGCAGTCCCGCTTCTTGATAAGCTCAGAGATACGCCTCTATCGATCTAAGTGTAAGATTATCCTGTTTCGATCACTGTATACGGTGTCATTTCCTTCTACACAAGCTTTCTCGGGAGGTGCGTCACATTGACGCATGGCATAGCCTGTCAAGAATAGACTTTAGACGAGGCAAGACGTGCAACATGAAAGAAATCAAGCCTCCGGGCCCCCTGCCCATCAACATATTGAAAATGACAGCTCAAATTACGTAGTCACAGCGATCAAATTAGCGCACTCCACTTGGCTCTCAAGCTCCACCGGCACAGGGTGGTTTGGAAGAACTAGCCGGTAAGAATCCGATGCATCGTTTCATCGGACAACGATGTTACAAACTTAGAAGAAGGGGGTTGAGGATCCCACGGCTGCCAAGCTGAAGCCTAAAGCCTGAGAGAGATGTGAATCGAAAGGATGAATGGAGACTAATTTGAATCTGCAAAGATAGTAGAAAAACACTGCTATTTAGGGCCAATGTTGATGGAACATTAACGTTCTGTGATGTATGGATTTTGCCGAGGGCGAGCCGAGCTTCCAGGATTTCGATCTTAGTGCCGATGTAACTATTTCGGTCTTCCAGAACTCCATCAGCCCTGTATTTCCATTCTTTCTGCTAATTTCAATCAACCTGATTGACGCTCAAACCAGTACCCGAAAACCGGTACATAAAGATCTTCTAGCTACTGAGGGGATCCTTTTGTACACAAGGATCTGATGCTATACTATGACAAGATCATATTGTTGTATCTCTTGACTCGACTCCAAATTGTCAGAGGAGTCATGGGCAAAAAGTGGTACAAAATAGCAATAAACATTACAATCAATCTATGTTCTGATTCTGAGAGTCAACTTCTGGTGTTGAACGGATTGGGGGCTTATAAACAGAAACTACCTGAACATGTACATTCATTACTCAAACCTCCTCATTCTCTGGCATCTCCCGTATTCTGGAAAGCGATTGTCTGCCTGATCATGTCTGACACAATTGACCTTGAAGCAGCCTTGGCACCTTACCTCAGTGCCCAGAATATCATAATCAACCCAATTTCTACCCTCTCTGTTTGTAATTTTTTGGATATCAGAAAAAAACTTGCTGAATAGACTTTTAACAGGTGTTGTTCTTTTTATACGGTTTGTATATATAGCCATCGTGAATGGTTGATGCTAACATCTATAATTGTAGGAATGTACTGTATTATCTTTGGGCTTTCAGCTCATGTTCTCTTCCGCCACGGGAACTCTGCCCATAACTTATACAAAGGAGGTTCTATAGCCCTCTTTGTTCTAGCAACCATCTATACTAGTGTCTACACTTGGGGAATAACCCACCAAGCCTTTATTGAATTTGATGCTGCAACAACCAAGGGTTATGCTTCTGTCCTCCAATATCTCAGAGGAGATGACTCAAAATCTGCTTTTGGGCAAGTCACCTCCATTTTATGAGCCTTGTATTATGTGCTAACTAGACCTCAATTTCAGTGGGATTATAGCTATTACTTCAACTCTGATGAAGTATATTTGTAACTTTTGTTCAAATGCCTGCTGGAACTAACTGCTTGATAACTATAGCTCAATAGCCGACATAATGCTGGTAAGTCCTTAAAGACACAATCAAGGAATGACTAATACTTAATCTAGATTCACCGCTGTTATATCATTTATAACTCGAGCAAATATATTGCATATCCACTTGCACTTACCAGCTTTATTTTGAATTGTGTGTTTCTGTCATTGTTACTGAAGTCTGGTATTCTAATTATTGAAAAGGTATAGACTTTGGATGTAACATTGTTTCAGCAATTGGGACTGGTGGCTCCTCCAAGCGTAACAACTATACTCTCACTGAGAAGGCAGTTCAAATTGATGGAGGAGCTATGATAGGAATAGTGGTCTTCCAAATTCTTTTGACCATAATGACAGGTGGGTTTTACTATCTATACTGTGTTACAGATGTAATGCCAGTTTATTAATACACTTGGTAAAGGAGGACGCATTTGGTGGATTACTCGTGAAACAAAGAAGCTTGCAAGAGGGATAGCAAGAAATACAAGCTTTGATCACATCATAGCTATAATGTAGGTACAGATCATTTCCTCACCATTGTCTGTACTAACCAGCAAATAACAGAATTGAGTCTGCATTGCTATATGCAGGTACATTGCTGGTAGCAGCTTTGTTTCAAGACTTTATATGGGCCTCTGATGGAGTTGGTGTGCACCCTGTTGATATTTCAGTGATCCCAATCCTGACATCTGTAGGTTCTGTGTTCTATAACATTGGCATATATTCTCAACCTGTTTTCCCAGGGTTTGGCTCCCACTATGGTCATTGCCCGAGTAGCATATGGCAAATCTGTGGATAGTGTTCAGCAGACACTTTCAACTTTCCATATTGCTGATATTGAGAATAGCCGGGAAATGTCAATTGCTGAAAGGCAAGGTGCATGAAATATTTGGTCACAAGCTCAGCAAGAAATTGCGTGTATAGAAGTTGAGAAAGGTCCATTCTTTAATCCAGTGGGATCTGGGAATGTTTAGACTACAGCCACGAAAATATAATGGGACATTTTAACTCTGTTTTCTATACTTTTCTTCTTTTCACTGTTATCATGATTGTTGAATTCGGAACTTCATTTCTGACAAGCTATTTATTTATAACTTTGACCATCTATGTCTTTCTACTTAGAGGAATCTGTGGCAGCCCAGATGTTCACGAATATCTTGTTTTGGTATTTTGTTACTGCAATATATTACAGGAAGCTTATGCAAGGTAACATTTCTTTTTTGTTTTCTGGGTTGTTGGCATGCATGGTACTGGGTTGAGGTGATGGAACATGACCATGATCATTGATTGTGAACCATGTTTATGTCAAATAAAGGGTTGATAATCAATTGGTTTCCCAGACATATAGTTATTATTCATAGTATTGGCACCCAATGCATGCATAGATTCACATTCAGATGTGTACTCTTCTAATGCTTAAAGATCTTGGAGTGCCTTAAGACTTATGTACTATCTAGTCTGGTGAAATGAGGAACAAAAATGAGGATAGCTACAGGCAACTGAGTTGAAAAGTTGATCATTATATGTGATCTAGCAGCCAAGTTTCCACTACAGGTGGAAGTTGACTAGTCATCTTAGTACGCTCAAGAGGTCCAAAGGACTGATGTAAACTAGCTACAGTATTTATATAATGCAGGGTGCAAAAAGGAAAATGATGTAGATTATATCTAATAGTAGTAAATAATAAATGTGGGCTGCATGGAAGGCTGGCTAGTAATGGCAGTGCAGTAGAGGCGCAAATTAGGGCAAGTACCGCAAATTTTTTCCGCTTGTCTCTTTTTGCCTGCTGCCGTTCCTCCTAAGACACTGAAATACGGCGAGGCGGGAGACGTAAACGGATCATTTCTGTGACAAAACGCGTGGAAGATGGCCTAAGGCGTCGCGCACAGCATGTGTGACTAAACGTTACCCATAAGCTAACCTAACCTAACTTTCGGAGTCGGTAGCCAAGGATTTCCAACAAACCCCTAAGATCACATGTTTTCTTTTGGTCATAGGGGAAGCCACTGATTCAATATCAATCGATCACTTTGTGTCCGGAGTCAGGTATCGTACAGCGCTCGACCTTGGTCCTCTTTCTTGACCCGTCAATTAAGTCCCAGTTCAGCACGAGCAATGCTGGAACTTGAAGGTGGGCGGTCACAAGGATAGAATTGCCAATTTAGCTCGAACGATGGGCAGAGGCACACGGCAAAAACAAAAATATCATTTCGAATGATATGTGAATAGAAATTGGATATATAGGGACCAGTTTCAGACTGTGTGAAATGTAAACCGATGGTACAAATATCAGATTGGGTATCAATCGGGCGAAAACTTAGTAATTCAGTACGTCTTTCGACTAAATTGAAATGAGATCTGATTTATTGAGTATCAACTTAGCTGAACTATGTAGTGATATAGTAACTATTGGAATAACTTTTGACTGAACTGATACTTTTATTTACAAGTGACCTAAAACGGAATCTGAAGTACAAAAAATACGTCGTCCAGAAAAGCGACCAGAAATATAACATTTCAAAACATGTTTCTGCCGATTTGATAGGTAAACTGATTGTTCAAATTTCAGACTGGCTGAAATGATGCAGAGGCGTCTCCGGCCTGCTGCATCCGCGTCCTGCAGGACTGTGCCGTTGCAGCGGATGGCTGAACTCGTCAGCGACCATTCAGTGTGTTAGGAGTCAATCAATACGTACCGGGCGTTAATCACTGGCTGCTTCCTGAGCACGCGCATACTGCTCAAAGTGGTCAAGCTTCTTATCCTGCATCCGCAGCTCTGCCAATTCGCCCGGCGTCAAAGTGCTCAAAAACGTTTGGTTGTAACAACACTGAGGGATATCGGAGGCTGTCGAGTGCTCGCTGATCAGGGTCCTGTCCCTGTCGGGATTGCGTAGGCGGCCCTGGTTTCCTCGTGATCGCCTCTTCTCATCCATGCCCTGAATGGCCTTGTTGAGGATCTCCATGTCGTCCGATATAACTTGATGCCGGTAATGAGGAACGTATGTGTGGAGGCGGCGGAGAGGATCCTCATCATCAGTGTAGTCCGAAGACATTGCTGTGGTGTTGAGCTCATCTAATATGGTCTTGATCCTTTGCAAATCGCTTGCAGCATGAGGGGAAGTTGGAGGAGCGCTGAGTAATTTTGGCAACAATGATGTGTGTTTGTTATATTTCTATAGGGGTATTTTTAGACGTATTTATGCGACAAACGATATGATGAACATGTACCATTTGCTTCCTGGAACGAATGCGGGTATCGATTGCATGTTGGTCTGCCACAGTGCTAGTACGAGCCTCTATTTGTTCAGGGGTTTCATTAGCGCCATTGTCGAGTATCTGTGGCTGATGACGGCTCCAGGATGGACGAGCTTCGGAGGCGAGTAGCGCAAACCAAGCGATGATCTTTTCCTGGGTGAGCTCATGTTCTACCTGCAGTTGCAGCTCGACCCTCTTTCCGGGCACAGCATCGGCGAAATTTTCAAAAACGCGAAGATTCCAAGCATGTTTTAGGAAAGATAACCCGAAGTAGAGCTGGTATTTGTTGTTTGGCAGCACGGGCCCATCGTTTCCTCCGTTCTTAAAGGCTTCAGCATACTCCTCGGACACAGGCACATAATCTTCGAAATGATTGACGAATTGCATTCCAGTACAGTCAAGGAAGACCTTTCGCATGAACCGCTGAGAAAGGGCAATACATCTCATTGAGCAACAGGCACATGAATGCGTATTTTGTAACTTACAGCCCATATGTCTTGCTCGTCTTTGGGAATAGCTGCTTTGGCCTTACCCTTGATTTCCTTCATATCTCTCAAGCTTCCAGGTCTGGTACCACAACGCTTACACCGAGTTGGTGTGGACCGAGGCGTGGATGGGGCAGGCTGACCAGTGATGGCTCGATATAGTGTCTGGTAAACGGGATCGTCGGGCGAAAAGGAAAATGGGAAAGCACCCGAGGGGGATGCACCAGTAGAACCTGTGCTAGAAGAGGTTGATGATGTGGGTGTCGTGTTCGCAGTTGGAGGAGGACGGGGAGGTGATTGAGTTGAAGATGACTGAGCTGCCGATTCGTCTCCGTCTACATCCATTGTGCTTGAAGAACCACCTTGCTGATTCTGAGAGGTTGGAGTTCTGTTCCTCAGATGATGATTCTCAGTGGCAAGTTCCTCCTGATTGTAAATGAATGATATGACTAGATGAAGAAACATATAGCATGCACCTTGTCCCGTGTGGCCACGGCTAGGGTATTCCCGAGAGTTTCGTACTGTTGACTCTAACGAACGAGGCGATAAGAGAGGAAAGGGGAGATAGGTAAACTACTCACTAGTAACTGTGCTCGCTTTTCGGCGAGTTCCTGGTTCTGAGTTGCCAACCTCGCTGCCTGCCGTGCTGCCTGTGACTGTTGCTGTTCTGCGCTGACGTCGTCGTGTGCCGCTGCCAACGCCGTGATGGCCTGCTGAACTGACTGTTTCGCGTTATCCGCCGCCTGTTTCTGCTCCAAAGCCAACTTGTTCGCTTCTGATTCTTTCCATCGCGCCTCTCGGAGCGCAGAAGTTAATTTTTCGCACTACCGAACAGTGTTAACAAAATGTGGCGGCAACACAAATAGGAGGACTCACTTTGGTGATCATCTCAGGATCGGGTTTGCTGAGCTGCGCCTCCAAGTGGCTTTTCTCGACAGTTAAGAGTGATATCTGGTGATCGACAGTTGTCTGTGTCGCTTCCTGTAGAAGAGAAAATCAATTTGTGTCCTTGTGAGACGTAAGACTGTCAAGGAAAGCTCACATATGCAGTAAGCTGTTGCTTCAGGAGATTGAGTTCTCGAGCCTTGGCGTCGCCCCGTTCTTGCAACATGAAGAAGGCGCTAACGAATCTGTTCAATTGCTAGAAGTAACTGATGGGTTAGTTCCCTGTAAAGGAAATCGATAGTCAATGCTCACCTCACCGGGCTGGGGCAAATTCTAACGTGTTGTGTGAGTAAACGAGTATGTAAAGGCTTAGACCGGATGAGTAGATACCTTCGGGTCTTGGAGTAAAGTGCTTGCTGCTTCCGTAGCCTGCTCGTTGCTCTCGACCAAATTTTCGAGCTGCTGACGAGTAGCCTCAAGCTCGTGTTTCATAGCCTCGAACGCTTGCGAATCCTGCATCCGGATGCTGGCAGTTGACTGGAGATCTTCTCTCCATGCCTCTAGCTGCCTCGACCTTCGTCGTTCCTATAAGTAATGGAACGTGGGGTAAGTGACATATAATAAAGTACAAGTAGATACTCATGCTCGGAAGCGCGGATTGTAAATGCCTTCCTTTTTGTCGTTCCTTTGGGTAGTCATATGCCAATGATCATGAGGTAAGCGATGAATAATGAGCATAGATAAACCTACGAGATCGACTAGGGACCAGGGCTCATGGCGCTTGCCCTTGTCGAACATGAAAGGCTGATTGTCGGGGAGTTGTCCTTGTTCGGAGCCAGCGGTGTCGACGGTGGAGTCTTCTTCGACAGGCCGCTTTTGGGCAGAGGATGAATCAACAGTGGTACCGGAGGTGTTGGCGTTGGACCATGGATTGTCAGAGTCCAGATCCATGGAAGGGAGAGAAGGTTGAGGGACAGAAGCCGCCTCCCCAGAAGGATCAACGATGGACCATGCGGTGTTTGAGTCCAGTTCCATGTAAGGAAGAGGGGGATAGGTAGGAGTGGAAGCCGCCACAGAGGATTCGACGATGGAAGATGGGGCTTCGGCGTATATATTCATGAAAGAAGATGGCTGGGGAACACTTGGAGTGGGTTCAGTTTCCATGGTGTGAATGAGACGTGGAAGGGAATGAAGGATCGTGGAATGTGTAAGAAATGAGTGTGCCAATTGTAAGGACTATGGGCACCAGGCCTGCAGGGAAAGATGAAGGAGACATTGGTAAGGCTTGTACATGACTTATATGAACTGGAACGCTCCTTCCCTGATGCACTAGCAAAGAAAAAACACAATAAACTTCGTGCGATGCCTCCTGACGCACTTCTAGAATGCATTAGACAATAGATGGTTTTAAACCCCGATGGTAAAGGTCTTGAGGAATCAGAGCCTTGGCAACCAAAAAGGGCGGGCTCCAAAGGGGCTTCGTGCTACCCCAACACATGGAAGAGAAGCTTTATTGTTAACAGCTGAGAGGAGAAACGAGACGCGTGGTCAAGTTAAAAGGTGCCGCAGGATCGTGGTCAGTGAGTCAGTCTGAGCCTTTTCCCCCTCACTTTGTGATTTCCGCAATCGGGATGTATCATTTGGCGGATCTCTGACTAAGATGATATTCTTAACGTGAATGTATGATAAGGCTACGTAGCAGGACGCAGGACACAAGTATATGTTTTACAGGTACATTAAGCACTTGGGTGCTCGCCTCTGTCTGGACTGGAATAAAGCTAGATGAGGAGCAAATCTAAGTCAAGCAATGTCAGCAATAGTTAGATACTATGAGTAAACGAAATGCCAACCTTTTTGCAATGGCCCGCGCTTGCCTTTCGTCCCCTTTCCTCATGTTCACGACATTGTTCACGTTCCGCTTCCCCAATCGCATGACGAGGATATCACCTTTGATTGCAAGGATATCGTTGAGCGGAAGTCGAACGTGACGCTGAAAGAAAACACGAAAGCGGGTCCCTCTATAGAGAACTTCACAATCATGTACATATGGTTGAGGCAAAGGCCAGTGATTGAAGCAGTGTTTGGCCATCGGAATACGATCGGCGTCTTGACTCCGGACAGATTTGGAGGAAAGTGTCGCGATGCCGAGGTATCGGATTGTGTCGCAGGCTGAAATAAGGGCAGCTCTGACCATGAAGGTCTCAGAGGCCTAGGAAGAGGTCAGTGCCGAAGTCCTTGTGATGTAAGATGTGCTAACAACGTACATTACGGAGTTGGTATGTGGTTCGTGGCATGAGGAGCAAAGGAGCGACGGTGATAAAAGAGGGGCAGCCAGCTGCAGACGTTGAGGGGTTCGTGAGGGTGTCGTTTGGTGGTTAGGAAGGTTGCAGTGAAAACACTACCAATTTAACTGTAGCACGATGAGATGCTGGGAAATGACAATAAAGATTCTTAGCCCAGTAGGATTTCCCTTTGGAGCCAAGTCATCGCAGCGATTGGACGCATGCATCATATTTTCGCGTTCAGGTATTCGGATCTTTATCTCCAGTTGATGCTTGTCAACCGAATAGGCTGCAGCGACTTCGTTAAGCGAGCTTGCAACTTTGATTGTAAGATTCTCATTGCCTGTGAGGTCTGTAGCCCCTTTAACGCGGTCAAGCTCGGCATGAATAATAGCTGGAGAGAAGTGTGTCGAGGTGTACAGCCCGATGGCGGTTGATAATTGGACATCTTTGCAATCCAGGACCCAGCTGTGAATGATTGAAGGTACTGTAAGAAGAGCACGGTAATACAGATGTGCAGCAAGGACCGGAAGACTGAAGGGTTCCCCAGGTTCATAATCTGAGAAGAA